>JAFFST010046504.1:50246-65494 GCA_022414735.1 Noturus placidus | reverse complement strand
TTGGATTTTTTTTCACCTTTAATAATAAACACCTTCATTTACAAATTGCATTTTGTGTTTACTTGTGTTGTCCTTGACTATTGTTTAAATTGGTTTGATGTTCCGAAACACTTAAGTGTGACAAACATGCAAAGGAACAGGAAATGAGGAAGGGGGCAAACACTTTTTCACACCACTGTACATTTATCACACCTTCAAATCCATTAAATTACAATCAGTGATTAGAAGGGAGTGCAGGTGGAAACTGTCTTATTTATACCTGTCTCATATCTACTGTCTGGTGTTCCCTTTGTTATTGAGGCGTTTGGTGTCATAATGCCAAGATCTAAAGAGTTCTGTAAGGCCTTCAGAAAAAAAAGGTTGTGGATGCCTATGAGTCTGGCAATGGTTTAAAAAAGATATCCAAATCATTTGATATACATCATTTCATTGTAAGGAAAATAATCTACAAATGCCACAGCTTTCAAGCAATTTCACAGATTTCAAATGCCAATTTGTCCAAGATTGGCTGTCCCAGCAAATTCAGTTCAAGAGCCGTCTGTCTGATGCAAAATGAAATCTCTAAGAACCTCACAATTTTATCACAGGATCTGCTAGTAAGTCTGTTGGTATCAAAATGCATGCTTCTACAATCAGACAGAGATTGCATAAATTTTACCTGCATGGGTGGTGTGCCAGGAAAAAGACTTTGCTGTCTAAAAAGAACATTAGAGCAAGATAACAATTTACCAATGAGCATATGGGCAAAGACCAGGCCTTTTGGAATAATGTGCTCTGGACAAATCACTCAAAGATAGAATTGTTGCTTTTCAGGAGAAGCACCTCATACCAGCTGTGAAGCATGGTAGAGGAAATGTTATGGTTTGGGGTTGCGTTGCTGCCTCAGGGATGAACAACTTGCATTCATTGATTCAACTATAAATTCTGCATCATATCAAAGAGTGCTGAAAGATAATGTGAGGCCAACTGTCCAAAAGTTAATGTTGAACATAAATCACACTAGCAAATCCACCAAGGAATAGCTCAAAAAGAAGAAATAGAGGGTAATGGAATGGCCTAGTCAAAGCACGTATCTGAATCCATGTCCATGTGAAATGGTGCTAAATGATGGGATATATATTATATAGCTTTAGTATACACCTACATATCCAACTGTTTAAACTGGAACTTTGGACATTGAGACAGGATCAGTGTCACCCAGAGCACTTTAATGGTTCAGTTTAAAACTCTAATGCTCCTAACAATGAATGGAAGAAAAGACCAATTAGTGAAGTTGCATTTACATAACGCTAATTGGTGTCTATTTACTTTACTTTATTGTTAGCAAGATTAGGTAGTATCCACCAATTAGCAGAATGTAATTTGCATAATGCTAGCTTCCATTCATTATTAACCAAATTGGGTTAAGCACTTCCTGTAATGGCGCAATGGTCTGGCATTGTATGTGTGTGTGTGTGTGTGTGTGTGTGTGTGTGTGTGTGTGTGTGTGTGTGTGCGTGTGTGGAAGTGGGCATGCCGCAAGTCCTGGCAGTGTAATTTAGCCTCGCTAGTTCAAACAAGGCCTGCAGGAATCGATGTGGCTGGAACTTGGATAATTGTGAGGCTTTGAAATAACACAGACAAGAGCTTCCGGTCCTAAAGTTTATAGATTAAAGTATCAGATAGCAGGAGGAATCAGGTTCTTACAAGTCTGGTAATTGATATGCTTGTGCTTATGAGTAGGCCTGGCAATTGAGTAGAAAAGATCATTATGAAACAGAGCGGATGAATATGTTTGTTAACTGTCATCAAGTGTTATTCTGGAAGCTGGAAGTGAAAAATATTCTTCCTTCTCAAACAACCTACTTTGACCTCAATCACAGTCTTGATTATAAAGGGATCATATTCAGCAAAATGATGATGAAATTTGCACTATGGCCTAGGAAACCATTCAAATGGTCAAATGTTGACCTTTTCTATTATTATGTAAAAATGTAATATGTTTCCCTTTTGCACGCAAGCAGAAGTTCTAAGAATTAATGCAAATGTGAACAGTCTTTCGATTTTCTGTTCCACTGAAAGAAACTGCACCTATTTCTATATTTATAACCCGAGTATACATATGAAAAAACAACAACATTGCTGACAAGTTTTAAAGAACTATACGTTTATAATGAGAAATGATTTCTTACTGATTATCAGTTTCATCCACATCATTACCTCATCACCTGAGGTAAAAATCAGTCACAGCATCATCATCATCATCATCATCATCATCATCATCATCATCTTCTTCTCTTCAGTCGAATGATCACTGTTCATGCTAACATCAGCGGGGAAATAATCACTGATTTATTCAGCCAGTTCTGTTCTGTTGACAAAATTTCTTGTTATTTATGTCTTTTTAGTAAGATCATTTAAGGCAAGACTACAGGCATATAGTGATCTTTAAAACAATAGATATAACGTTCAATCTTCATACATAAGACCTTCACACGAACACAAATCCAACAATAATCAACATTATGGGGAATTCTTCTGTAATATCCTTCTAATTATGATGAATGCAGATCATCTAGATCAGAAAGAGAGATTTTTAGTTCTGACAATAGAAAAAAAGGTTTTGAGAAAATAATTTTAAAAACAGAGTTTTTATGTATGGTTCAATGTGTTTCCAGTCTGGTTAGTGTCATTTATAAGGGTTAAAATGGAAATTGACATATATATTATAAATATCATCATCAGGAAATAAGCTGTGCAGGGGTAAATACTGTAACATGGCACCATTGTGCTGCATGGCCAGAGCTTAAAGCTTTCTTCAAAGTTGCTAAGTTTCAGATAATGGTGGTCACAAGTAAAAAACAAACAAACAAACAAACAGTGAAATTATTTTTTTTTCTGCTGTGTTTTGATACGTGTTTCTATTCTTTTGTTTAACTTTATTCTTACAACAGTTTGACAGATGTAATGTGTTATATAAAAAATATGAAAAATGATTGTGGGGCTGGTGGCTTAGTGGTTCGCACATTTGCCTCACACCTCTGGGGGTTGTGGGCCTGAATCCCGCCTCCACCCTGTGTACATGGAGTTTGCATGTTCTTCCTGTGCTTTAGTGATTTCCTCTGGGTACTCTGGTTTCCTCCCCCAGTCCAAAATACATGTGTTGTAGGCTGATTGCCATTTCCAAATTGTCCATAGCACATGAATGTGTGTGACTGTTTGCATGATTATGCCCTCTGACCCACCATATAGAGTGTACCTAGCTTTGTGCCCCAAGTCCTGTGGGATAGGCTCCATACTCCCTTTGACACTGTGTAGGATCAGCATTATGGAAAATGGATGGATGGATTGTGACCAAAATTGACATTTCTACCTGTAGAATATTGAGAAAGAGCATTGTGGACATTTTGACAGCCCTTATCTGATTACAAACAACATTTATTAGGCTTATATCCATGCCACTATGGCATGCAACTATACAAAAACTTGATCAAATCATGAAAAAAATTACACTTAGACAGCCAGGTTTTAGAAATCTTTAGGCAGATTGTGTTCACTGTTTCTGTCACTGCAATAGCTAATTTGGATCATTCTACAACATGTTCTCTGTTACAACCTAGTAATAAATAATAATAAATAATATCCATTTTGTTTTGATGAATTAGATTTATCATTTCATAAAGAAAACATGTCAAAGTACATTTTCGGCAGAAAAAGATCAATATTGGTGGAAACCCATTTTTTTTTGGGTCATTTTGCCATCACTTTTTCAGAATTCAACGACAGGGACAGGTTTTCCTTCAGACCACAACAAACATAATGTATCAAATATATAAAGAATTATTCAAGGGTTCTCATTTGAGACAAACAACACATGCATAAACAAAGTATCAAAATAACACACTGTCAGCATCATTAAATATTCCTGATAAAATATCACATCATGTATCAGATTTTTAACCATTTATTAATTAGTAATTAGCACACATAAATGCTGCACACAGTATCTAGCACACTTAATTTTTTTTTTTGAGACTGCAAAATATGCTACAAAATGGGACATGAACGTACTGAATGACAATGTGTTAATGTCTACATCTGCAGGAGGAAAACAGCCATTTAACAAGTGTTCTCAATTTCTGGATGTGTTAGCGCTTGATAAGGAATGAATCACTGTTGATGTAGTTGTGAAATAAAAAGTGAGACTAATGCTTTTCTCTATCAGAAGACAGAACAGGCTCAACATCATGAAATCAATGAATGAGGAATAACGGCTTAGTATGGCTATGGCAGCAAAACACAGAAACGCAATATTTTGCATACAAGAGGTTGAGTACTAAATGTAATAAAAAGTAAAACATAAACAGCTGAGACACATTAACAGACAACCAAAAACATAACAGGGGCGGAGACATGACAGACCATAACAAACACGTGTACTAAATAAACAAAGACAATGTCAAAAACCCGTAAGTGCTCACTCTGGTGCTCAGTGTGAGGGAAAATCTCTAACAGTGTGATGTTTAGCAGGATATAAATCCCTGGATGGTGGATTATCTTAGCCTGATTGGTCACATAGGCTGTGTTCCAATAATGTTTTTAATTTACTCTTGTCCACTTCTCCGAGCAGTTCTCCCAGCCTACTGAGGGAATTTTTTTCAACTAAATGGAGATTCGAAGAGTTGTTTAAGCTCATCTGAGCTTTGGAGAAGAGTTAGTGAACGGCTTATAGACTGTGTAAGCAGATCAGATGCAGAAAGAAATAGAAAAAGAGCAGTTAGATGCAATTATATTTCCAAACCAGCCACAAAAGGACAAATGCCATTGGAAACAATATCAGTAAAAATAGTATTGTGAGTGAAATGATTAATTTCTTACTTTGTAATAGCTCTGTTCAAGTTCATCAGTGAATAATGCCGCTTTTGGTCATGTCATGGAGATTACCACAGAGCGTTCTTTCCTCTTACATTGACACAAACATGTTATTGTCTTCATGAATGTCTGCATATCTGTTAAGACCTTGAAACCACTAAACTGGCTCAAACCTCAGAGAACCCTCTTTTCGAGACTCGCAGATGTTCAACTCTCCTTATCTTAAAACTTATACAGTGCATGTGAGAGATGAGTGCTTCAGAGTGCTATCATATTCTATACTGCTTTCTTCGATCCAGAATTCTTCTATCCTGTATTCATCCTTCTGTAATAAACCTTTTTCAACTGAGAGGACGAGTCTACTGGTGTTTGTCTAAATTTCTACCACAGTTTTTAATTTGTTACATAAAAAATGGGTTTTATGCAAGAACATCTACTTTATACATCATAGTACACCAGTTAGCAAGACAAGCTAGCTAATTATCAGTGATATCAATGATAACAAAAGCTTTAAAGGTGCATTAGATCAGGTCTCTAACAGTTAAGTATGTGGAGTCAACATTTAAATAATTAATTTCTTACCCATTGAGCCCAACCAATACCACCACCCCCCAACACACACACACACACACACACACACACACACACACACACACACACACTTGTGCTGAGGATATGGCTTAAACCATTATATTATAGCATGTTTTACATTTCTTCCAGGTTATTTGTACAAGCAAGGCATTTTTTATACAATTGCCTATTGCAACTTTTACTATCTGTGACAACTCCAAAGGAAATACACCCTTCAAAAAACTGAGAATATATCTACATGAGCTAACATTAGCCACCGATGTTGACTGGCTGCAATATTTTCTCATATGATCCTATTCAGAGAGGTGTACCATCACTTGATCATCACACTCATATGTGTTCCTTCCCCAAGCTTTTGCCACAAAGTTGAAGCAGACAATTATCTAGAATGTCTACATAATTATCTGCAATGGTCTTGTTCACAAAGCGAGCTCCATAAAACAATGTTTGCCAAAGTTGATGTGGAAGAGCTCCAGTGGCCGGTGCCCTGATCTCAACCCCATTGCTCTTGTGGCTTGTTGAACACAAATCCCCTTAGCCATGATCTAGTGGAAAGCCATCTTGGAAGAATGAAGTTTATTAAAACAGCAAAGTTACCAACTCAATGTTAATACCAATGTTTTTGGAATGGGCATATATGGGTGTGATGGTCAGGTGTCCACTTACATTGGGCCATATAGTGTATTGGAAGCAGTATCTTGGCATACATTATACTACACTAGTTCATGATTCACATTAGAATTTACTATCGTCAAGACTTGATAGAAGTGTGGACCATTCATAATTTCATAACGTCAATGTTACATTGACCGAATAGGTATACAGTATGCAGTTTCATACTGCATCTTGTTTGATGCACAAGTGTCTGAGCAACACTTAAATATGTAAATAATTCAGAGTTGTGAATTCATTCTTTCATTCTTTTGGTGACAACAAGTTGAAAAGGTCATGTCAGACTTCTCTATCCCAATCCACAGATCCTAGATTCTCCTTGGGTATCCCCAGATATTTCCAAACCAACTGTGAGGTATTATCTCTCCAGTAGGTCCTTTGTCTCTCCTGTGCTCTCCATCCAATGAGATGTGCCTGACACAGCTCTAGCAAGATCTGACCAGCGGGCATCATTGTGAGGTGCTCAAACCACCTCAACTGGCTCATCTCAATACAGATAAGCAGAGGCTCTATACTTAGGCTCACCCTTATTGTCAAGCACCTTATCACAGAGAATAAGCCCAGCAACCTGGCAGAGGAACCTCATTTCCACCCCTACTAACAGCATGTGCCCATAGGTGAGGATAGGGCTGTACAGTACCTGGACTGATAAACAGACAGCTTCATCTGCAAACTGAGCTCCTGTTTCACCACCACAGATTGTTGCTGCCACTTCCTTTGCTCATGTAGTTCCATATGCTCCTCTTATTTCTGTTTCAGCCCCTTTCTGTTTGATCATTTTCACACCATTTAATCCATTTCCTGGGTCTGCATCAGAGGAAATGTTTTCTTCAGAAGCCAGCTGAAAAGGTACCTATAAAACTGTTTTATTCATTTGTAAGGCATTGGTAAAAAAAAAAAAAAAAGCTCCACTTATGTCAGGTGTGTGTAGAAATCCCAGAAAATCACCCTAAACACACTGTTGAACACACATATATATTTATCAAAAACATAAATAAATAGTTTAAAACAATTAGAACCTTTTGTGTACTACATCCACCATTTATCATTTCTCCACATATTCTGAATAGCATTTCTGCTTTGCAGGTCAGATTAGTCTTATTAAGTCTTATTAATAAAGCCACAATAAACAATATATGTGGGTCACCTCTTGGTCAATTCAGGGTCAAATTTCTCATTTCAATTGAAGCACACTAGAGCAGACTGAGACCTGAGGTGGTCTCAAAGTGGTTATTTTGGTCGACACCTGAGTGCGATTATTCTAACCTAACATATGCCCCAACAACACTAAGCAGTTTCAATTTAAAAATGGTGTATATGTACAACCCAAATTCCAAAAAAGATGCGACTCTGTATAAAATGTAAATAAATAATTAAATAAAAACAAAAACAAAATGCAATGATTTTCAAATTTCCTAATCCCATATGTTATTCACAATAAAACATAGAAAACATATCAAATGTTTAAACTGAGTAAAAAGTAATTTTGAAATTCATAAAATTTAAAATGACCTTATTTTTTTTCTTAATATGGTACATTTACTCAGTTTAAACATTTGATATGTTTTCTATGTTTTTTTATGAATAACATATGGGTTTATGAGATTTGTAAATCATTGCATTCTGTTTTTATTTACATTTATTTACATTTTACAATTTTACTCTGGTTTCCTCCCCCAGTCCAAAGACATGCATGGTAGACTGATTGGCATGTCCAAAGTGTCCATAGTTTAGGAATGAGTGTGTGAGTATGCATGTGATGTGCCCTGCAATGGATTGGCACCTTGTCCAGGGTGTGCTCCGCTTGTGCCCCATGCTCCCTGGGTTAGGCTTCAGGTTCCCCGTGACCCTGAAAAGGAGTAAGAGGTAGAAGATGGATGGATGGATGGATGGATGGATGGAATTTTACACAGTGTCGAAACTTTTTTGTAATTGGGGTTGTACATATTTAGGGCTTATTCTTTTTTTTTTTTTGTATCACTCAATGGTACCGATTTCAGCCCCTGTGACATAGCTACTATCAGTCACTATAAATTCTAATTTGTAATTCTAAATGTAATTTCTGCATGCCTAAGCCTTGAGAGCTTTCTAAAACAAGTTCAATCACTGAGACTTACATTGAATCATTTTCAAGCCCTGAGTCAGCTTATGTGCTAATCTTAAACTCTGTTTTCTCACATGTGCCAACCTTGGTCATATTGAATTCCAAAAACAAATAGGCCCAGAAATGGAAATGAGCATAACACTGGGTCCACCTCAGGTGTTGAATCTGACTTAAGGAATGGTCCTTTACTCTTCCTTTGTGGCAGATTCAACACCTGAGGTGGACCTATTGTTATGCTCATTTCCCTGTTCCCTTGCTTATGCTGCCAACAGACCCTTTTCCCTTCCTCACAGGCTCTCTTCTCTTACTGGTGCTCTATAATGGCCTTGAACTACAGCATCTCACAAAAGTGAGTACACCGCTCACATTTGTGTAAATATTTGAGTATATCTTTTCATGTCACAACACTGAAGAAATGACACTGTGTTACAATGTAAAGTAGTGAGTGTACAGCTTGTGTAACAGTGTAAATTTGCTGTCCCCTCAAAATAACTCAACACAGACATTAATGTCTAATCCACTGGCAACAGAAGTGAGTAAACCACTAAGTGAAAATGTCCAAATTGGGCTCAAAGTGTCAATATTTTGTGTGGCCACCATTATTTTCCAGCACTGCCTTAACCCTCTTGGGCACGGAGTTCACCAGAGCTTTACAGGTTGACACCTTGGAGTCCTCTTCCAGTCCTCCATGATGACATCACCGAGCTTCTGGATGTTAGAGACCTTGTGCTCCTCCACCTTCCGTTTGAGGATGCCCCACAGAGGCTAGATAGGGTTTAGGTCTGGAGACATGCTTGGCCAGTCCATCACCTTCACCCTCAGCTTCTTTAGCAAGGCAGTAGTGGTCTTGGAGGTGTGTTTGGGGTCGTTATCATAGTGGAATACTGCATACTGATCATGCTCTGATTCAGTATGTCACAGTTCATGTTGGCATTTATGGTTCCCTCAATGAACTGTAGCTCCCCAGTGCCGGCAGCACTCATGCAGCCCCAGACCATGACACTCCCACCACCATGCTTGACTGTAGGCAAGACACACTTGTCTTTGTACTCCTCACCTGGTTGCTGCCAAACATGCTTGACACCTCCTGAACCAAATAAGATTATCTTGGTCTCATAATCCATGTCCTTAGTCTGCTTATCTTCAGCAAACTGTTTGCAAACTTTCTTGTGCATCAGCTTTAGAAGAGGCTTCCTTCTGGTACGACAGCCATGCAGACCAATTTGATGCAGTGTGCGGCGTATGGTCTGAGCACTGACAGGCTGAACCCCCCACCCCTTCGACCTCTGCAGCAATGCTGGCAGCACTCATACGTCTATTCATTGAGGGAACCATGAATTCCAACATGTACTGTGATATACTGAAGCAGAGCATGATCAGTATGCAGTATTCCAGCAGACTAAAGTATTTTTGAGAATTATGCTACAAGCTTGGCACACCTATTTTTGGGCAGTTTCTCCCATTCTTCTTTGCAGGACCTCTGAGGCTCCTGGTTATTTTGTATAAAATAACCAGGTTGGATGGGGAGCATCAGTGCACAGCCATTTTCAGATCACTCTAGTTATGTTCAATCGGGTTAAAGTCTGGGCTCCGGCTGGGCCACTCAAGGACTTTCACAAAGTTGTCCTGTAGCCACTCCTTTATTATGTTGGCTGTGTGCTTAGGGTCATTGTCCTGTTGGAAAATGAACCTTCACACCAGTCTTAGGTCCAGAGCACTCTTGAGCAGGTTTTCATCAAGGATGGATCTGAACTTTTGCTGCATTCATCTTTCCATCGATCCTGACTAGTCTCCTAGTTCCTGCTGCTGACAAACATCTTCACAACATGATGCCACCTAAATACTTCACTGTAGGGATGGTATTGGCCAGGTGATGCCTGGTTTCCTCCAAACATGACACTTGCCATTCAGGCCAAAGAGTTCAATCTTTGTTTCATAAGACCAGAGAATTTTGTCTCTTATGGCCTGAGAGTCCTTCAGGTGCCTTTTGTCAAACTCCAGGTGGACTGTCATGTGCCTTTTACTGAGGAGTGGCTTCCGTCTGGCCACTATACCATACAGGCCTGATTAGTGGAGTGCTGCAGAGATGGTTGTTCTTCTGGAATATTCTTCTCTCTCCACAGAGACATGGTGGAGCTCTGTCAGAGTGAACATGGGGTTTTTCGTCACCTCCCTGAATAAGGCCCTTCTCCCCCGATCACTCAGTTTGGCCGGGTGGCCAGCTCTAGGAAGAGTCCTGGTGGTTCCAAACTTCTGCCATTTATGGATGATGGAGGCCACTGTGCTCATTGGGAACTTCAATGCTGCAGAAATGTTTCTGTACCCTTCACCAGATATGTGCCTCAATACAATTCTGTCTCGGAGGTCTACAGACAATTCCTTGGACTTCATGGCATGGTTTGTGCTCTGACATGCATTGTTAACTGTGGGACCTTATATAGACAGGTGTGTGCCTTTCCAAGTCATGTCCAATTAACTGAATTCACCACAGGTGGACTCCAAACAAGTTGTAGAAACATCTCAAGGATGATCAGTGGAAGCAGGATGCACCTGAGCTAAATTTTGAGTGTCATGGTAAAGGCTGTGAATACTACAGTGGGGGGAAAAGTATTTGATACCCTGCTGATTTTACATTTACATATTTAGCAGACACTTTTATCCAAAGCGACTCACAAATGAGAGAACACTCACACACCGATGGTAGCTGAGCTGCCATGCAAGGTGCTAGTTTGCCATTGGGGGCAACTTAGGGTTCAGTGTCTTGCCCAAAGACACTTCAGCATGGGATCACCCGGGCCGGGATTCGAACCACCAACCCCACGATTAGTGGATTAGTGGACAACCCGCTCTACCGACTGAGCCACAGCCGCCCTATTTTGTACGGTTTCCCACTGACAAAGAAATGATCAGTCTTTAATTTTAATGGTAGGTTTATTAGAACAGTGAGAGACAGAATAACAAAAAAATCCAGAAAAACACATGTAAAAAATGTTATAAATTGATTTGCATTTTAAAGAAGGAAATAAGTATTTGACCCCTCTGCAAAACATGACTTAGTACTTGGTAATGACTTTTCATTTTCAATGCCCTGGCTGAGGGAAGGAGGTTCTCATCCAAGATTTGACGGTACATGGCCCCGTTTATCGTCCCTTTGATCCGGTGAAGTTGTTCTGTCCCCATAGCAGAAAACACCCCCAAAGCATAATGTTTCCACTTCCATGTTTGACAGTGGGGATGGTGTTCTTGATGTCATAGGCAGCATTCCTCCTCGTCCAAACACGGCGAGTTGAGTTGATGCCAAAGAGCACCATTTTGGTCTCATCTGACCACAACACTTTCACCCAGTTGTCCTCTGAATCATTCAGATGTTCATTGGCAAACTTCAGACAGGCATGTATATGTGCTTTCTTGAGCAGGGGCGCTGCAGGATTTCAGTCCTTCATGGCGTAGTGTGTTACCAATTCTTTTCTTGGTGACTATGGTCCCAGCTGCCTTGAGATCATTAACAAGATCCTCCCGTGTAGTTCTGGGCTCATTCCGTACTGTTCTTATGATCACTGCAACTCCATGAGGTGAGATCTTGAATGGAGCCCCAGGCCGATGGAGATTGACAGTTCTTTTGTGTTTCTTCCATTTGCGAATAATCACACCAACTGTTGTCACCTTCTCACCAAGCTGCTTGGCAATGGTCTTGTAGCCATTCCAGCCTTGTGTAGGTCCACAATCTTGTCCCTGACATACTTGGAGACCTCTTTGGTCTTGGCCATGGTGGAGAGTTTGGAATCTACTTGATTGATTGTTTCAGTGGACAGGTGTATTTTATACAGGTAACAAGCTGAGATTAGGAGCACTCCCTTTAAGCGTGTGCTCCTAATCTCAGCTTGTTACCTGTATAAAAGACACCTGGGAGCCAGAAATCTTTCTGAATGAGAGGGGTCAAATACTTATTTCCCTCATTAAAATACATATCAATTTATAACATTTTTGACATGCGTTTTTCTGGATTTTTTTTTTGTTATTCTGTCTCTCACTGTTTAAATAAACCTACCATTATAATTATAGACTGATCATTTCTTTGTCAGTGGGCAAACGTACAAAATTAGCAGGGGATCAAACACCTATTTCCCTCATATGTACATGTGCTTTATTATTATTATTATTATTATTATTATTATTATTATTATTATTATTATTATTATTATTATTATTATTATTATTAATAAATTTGCAAAGATTTCAAACAAACTTCTTTCACATTTTCATTATGGAGTATTGTTTGTAGAATTTTGAAATACATTTAATAATTAATTTAATCCATTTTAGAAACAGGTTGTAACATAACAAAATGTGGAAAAATGGAAGCGCTGTGAATACTTTCTGGATGCACTGTATGCTTGTCACTGAGGTGGTAACATCAATTGTAGACAATATTATTCTAGAATAATATCTTTAAGGTACATACAGTAATTGGACCTTAAGGAGCACTTTTGCATTTTCATGAGTACATTTAAATAGTTTGGATCATAGCAAACAGTATAATCATATACCTTTTTCTGTGTTTCATGTGTCATTTAGAGCTGCTCATTATTCACAGCCTTTTATCCTTTTATTAAGGTCATGGTCTTGTCTAACCCTTCACCCATCACAGTGAATCTTTCTCTAGTTTCAGTATCAGCTATATTCTCAGCCTCAAACACAGTTACCAAGAGTGCTTTTGTCGCAGTGCTGGTTTTGATTTTGCCTCTGCACCTGTGTTTGTTCATAGTCTTGTCTGTGTTCCATATCACAATTCAGACTTTGGCTAAGCCCTTGGTCCGAGTAGGGTATTTCCACTGCACATACAACCCTGAGGAACAAGTTAACCTCATGATTGGTGTGCTTTGGGTTTTTGGTGTTGGGGGTCCTGTCACTCTGCCTGTGCTTACTACAGAGTACAGAGGAGCAATAGGAGGTATCAAAAGTCAACTGCTGTTGCTGGCAAGCCCCAATATTTTCTGCTTATATGTTATGTCCACTTCTAAACTCCAATTCCCTTAATTTCCAGCCAGCAACCATGTTGCATGACACTGAAGCAAGCACATATCCATAACCTACATCTTCTGACTGATTACACACATCTTCACAATCACACACATTCCTTTAGATAACCTAGACATTTAAACTGTATTTGAAAAGCCCTGCTCTACCACTGCCTACAACAATACTAATGTTAAACATTGCCTGTATGTTAAACATTGCCTGGGTTGTCTTGCTGTTTGACCTCTGCTTTGTTTACTGTTTGCCCAGTTTATCCATTTGTCCAGTCTAGTTTAGTTTATGTGTGACCTCTTGCCTGTTTATCATTTTCAGTATTTCTTAGGCCGTTTGGTTTATTTGACCTGTTTTGTTTTTTTTTGTTTTTTGAATAAAAGCCAAAACTTGCACTTGTCTTCAGTAAACCTGATATTGTATATCTGAGATTAGTCATTGATTTGACGTCTTAAGACATTCTACATAACAATAGAGAACTAGACGGTTGAAATTTGAACACATTTACACGTGGAATTTATCACTGAGACCTACTGAGATGTATGCATAGATGAACATTATCCAGCATCTTAAAAATCCTTAATTGGGGAGTAACCCATGAATAGCTTGTCCTATTGCTGGTTCACAGCTTGCTGGTGGATAAATTGGAAAGCATTAGACAGGCCCTTATCCAGTTCTCCCAGGGTGAATTATAGCTCCTTCACCAAACACTGTAGTAACAGCTTCTCAGATATAGACACAGTTTGGTATAGCATAGGATTCTAATCTATATTAAAATAACATTTTATATAAAATGCTATCACTTGATAGAAGTTTTTCTAAACACATTAACCTATTTTGGAGCTTGGGAAACACTATAGAATGAAATCTATTAACTGCATATCTGAGTATTTTGTTAACTCATATAGTGAATAATATAATGATATCAATGATGATAAGAAAGTCTCAAAATAATAATATTTTTAGCTTGTCTAAACTATTCTATTTAGGTCTAAACAAAATGAAGCTCTTAAGTGTTCTTTGGATGGTTAACAGTTTTAACGGTTTAATGTAATTGAAACATTTTCTTGAAGATAAACCCTGTTTTGTAGGGTTCTGAATACAACCTCTAAGGAGAGCCGTAAAGTACTCTAAGGCAATCATACTTGCCATTGGTTCAGTGGTGGACTAGTGGCTAGCATGCAGCGTTCTCACCACAAAGGCCTGGGTTTGAGGTCAGGTCAGGAATCCAACCCCTGCCAGTTGAGGGTTGCTCAAGTCAGTGCACTCTCCATGCTGGTCCCAAGCCCAGAAAATGCGGAGGCTGCATCAGGAAGGGCATACGGCATAAATGTGCCAGACTCAAAATATATGGAAGGATGATCTGTTGTGAAGACCCTGAACGGCAGCGCTGAATGGGGGAATAAAAAAGAACCAGTGTGAGCATCATTTATTGAAGAACATTAACATCCATCTACCTTAAAAATAGGGACTTCTAAAAGGATTTCTAAAATATGTGCACATAACCATACTTAACACATCAGCATGATAATTGCAAAAGCTCAGTGGGTGCTGGACCAATAATTCACAAAATCCAGCTTTGCGGAACTTTACCAGATGTCATTTATATATTAATCAGGTTTGTTGATACTCACCGTTAAGTAGTACCGATCTTCTAATAATCTCTCGGTGTAACAACTGTATTTTTGGCTGCACACCCACACTAAGCGGAAATTAACTGTGTAATTTAATACATTTCTGTGGAGTTCGTGATTCATGTATGTATGCTTGCTTTTGAAAAATAATAGAATGTAACAGAGTGACACTAGAGCTCATGTTTTTGCACTTGTAGCAGACCCACTGTGTACTGAAACAACTCTTAAAGTGGAAGAGCAGATGAAAAAAAAAAAATGCATCAATGGCTATTATTAACGTAATACAGTGGTGTGAAAAAGTGTTTGCCCCCTTCCTCATTTCCTGTTCCTTTGCATGTTTGTCACACTTAAGTGTTTCGGAACATCAA
>JAFFST010046504.1:33740-49242 GCA_022414735.1 Noturus placidus | reverse complement strand
ATAGTAAGGGGGGCAATCACTTTTTCACACAGGGCCATGATGGTTTGGATTTTTTTTCCCCTTTAATAATAAACACCTTCATTTACAAATTGCATTTTGTGTTTACTTGTGTTGTCCTTGACTATTGTTTAAATTGGTTTGATGTACCGAAACACTTAAGGTGACAAACATGCAAAGGAACAGGAAATGAGGAAGGGGGCAAACACTTTTTCACACCACTGTATATACTGTGGCAAGTAAAAGTATGTGAACCTTTTGGAATGTCATGGTTTTCTATATAAATTTGTCATAAAATGTGATCTGATCTTCATCTAAGTCAAGAGAATTGACAAACATAATGTGTCTAAAATAATAACACAAAATAAATTCTGATCCCTTATGTTTTAATTGAACACACTCATTCAACATTCAAAATGGCATTGGAAAAAGTAATTAGCAATGACCTCAACCAGGCGCTTCCTGTAGGTGTGGCTCAGACCCACACATCATTCAGGAGGAATTTTAGCACATTCTTCCTGGCAGAACTGGTTACGTTCTGTCATGTTCTTTGTACGTCTCATGTGTATGGCACTCTTCAAGTCATTCCATAGCATCTCTATTGGATTGAGGTCTGGGTTCTGACTTGGCCACTCCAAAAGGTGGACTTTGTTTTTCTGAAGACATTCTCCATTTGTAGAATGTTTGCCTATCTGTAGATTGGTGAATTTCTAAAGTCTTCGAAATCTTAGATCCTCTGAAAGCTCTTTTTTGGCAAGGCATGGCTCACATAAGCATGTGCTTCTTGTGCAGAGCAAACTCCAAAAGCTTGAGGGGTTTTTATCAGTCAAAGTAGCTGAAGTCCACACCTCCAAACTCATTTTCTTAACGAGATTCCAGGTAAGCTAAAACCTGACTGCAATTAGCTTTTTTGAGGTCATTAACTCAATGGATCATCCGCAAGCACTATGAGTTTTTTTTTGGTTGTTTACAAATGTATACAACTTTATTGTAATTATAGATAAAAAGTAGAATCAAATTCTGCTTTTCTTCGCATAGCTTGGAAGGCCGTTAAGGTCAGAGCACAGATCAGCTGTAACACAGTGCTCCTGAAGCAGAGAATTATAAGGCATTGCCTACAGGCCCAACAGTGGCAGCTTGGCAGTACTGGGATTTGAACTTTGAACTGCTCTAACTCTGCCTCAGCACTATATATAAAACATATTTTGTTATTATGTTTGTCATTTAGCTAGCACAGATTGTGCTTCAAATTACAGAACATGATTCATAACTGTTTGTCAGGCACTTGGCTATATAAAATGCATGTTACATAATGTATTGTTCACCAATATTGTCTCAGGCACTGAACACAAATTGAGGAGTTAAGCAGTTAGGTAACATGTCTTTTTACTTTCACACTTAATAATGTAGTGAAGGTGGTGTGATGTGTTTATAATTCCACTCAGGGGAAAAATTCATATTCTGTTTTTGCACACAAAAATGCGACTGTAGTCTCCAAAGGCCAAACAAATATTGAATACAACGATACACACCTTCAGCTATAAAAAAATGTGTATGCAGTAGTGGTAATCAGCACAGCTCTTCTAAGCCTTTAAAGAATCAAGATAAAGACATGGACAGAACTCCATTAAATCCTCTTGTCGTATGCAGTATTTTCCTCTAGTTATAATATCCTCTTTTTTTTTAAGTGATGCCTTTTGAAACTGCGCTCGGAACCACTGCAGTGTGTATTGATATCCCCCTATCATTGCCAAAAGCTTTCTCTTCAATAATGCTCCACATTTTCACCAGTCCTGTATCATAACACATTGTGTATTAATGCAGGCTTAAAACACTACTCCACATCAGATCTTGAAATAAATGATTTTCCTTTATAAGGAGTACTTAACAATATGAAAATGTAAATTTGTTTTGTTATCCTAACATGCTGTATGAAGCTTGCTGGAAAATCATTATATTCAGTGACAAAGTAAGTATAGATTTGATCTGTTTTGCATATACACTGATAAGAAATTACTTTAAAACCATCTGTCTAATATTGTGTAGGTCCCACTTTTGTCACCAAAAAAAAAAAAGCTCTGACCCATTGAGGCATGGAATCCACAAGACCTCTGAAGGTTTGGTACCGGCTTGGTATCTGGCACCAAGCCATTAGCAGCAGATCCTTTAAGTCCTTTAAGTTGGGAGGTGGGCCTCCATGGACTTGTTTGTCCAGCACATCCCACAGATGCTTGATCGGATTGAGATCTGGGGAATTTAGAGGCAGGTTTACACCTTGATCTCTTTGTCATGTTCCTCAACCCATTCCTGAACAAGTTTTGTAGTGCGGTAGGACACATTATCCTGCTGAAAGAGGCCACTGCCATTAAATGGTAAATGGCGCACTTTTATCCAAAGCCTATTCACACGCGCACACGCACGCGCACACACACACACACGCACGCACGCACCAATGGTAGCAGAGCTGCCATGCAAGGTGCAAGCTTGCCATCGGGGGCAACTTATGGTTCAGTGTCTTGCCCAAGTGTCGGCATGGGATCACCCGGGCCGGGATTCGAACCACCAACCCTACGATTAGTGGATCACTGAACAACCCGCTCTACCGACTGAGCCACAGCCGCCCATTAGGTAATAGCATTGCCATGAAGGGGTGTACTTGATCTGAAAAAATGTTTAGGTAGGTGGTACGGGTCAATGTAACATCCACATGAATGCCAGGGCCGACGGTTTTCCAGCAGAGCATTGTCAGAGCATCACACTTCCTCCGCTGACATGACTTCTTCCCATAGTGCTTCCTGGTGCCATCTCTTCCCTATGTAATCGATGCACATGCACCCAAACATCCACATGATGTAAAATAAAATGTGATTCATCACACCAGGTCACCATTGCTCCATGGTCCAGTTCTAATGCTCATGTGCCTATTGTAGGTTCTTTTGGTGGTGTACAGGGGTCAGGATGGTCACTCTGACCAGTCTGTAACTACGCAGCAAGCTGTGATGCACTGTGTTCTGACACCTTTCTATCATAACCAACATAAACTTTTTCAGCAATTTGGTCTACACAGTAACTCTTCTGTGGACCTGGAAGAGATTGGCTAGCCACACGTATTAGTGAGCTTTGGGAGCTTTGGGAGCCAATGATCCTGTCTCTGGTTCACCAGTTGTACTTTCTTGGACCATTTTGGTAGGGACTAACCACTGCATACCGTGAACACCCCACAAGACCTGCTGTTTTGGAGATGGTCTAACCAAGTCATCTAGCAATCACAATTTGGCCCTTGTGAAAGTTGCTCAGATCCTTACACTTGTCCATTTTTCCTGTCGCCAACACATTAACATTGATAACTGACTGTTTTCGTGCTGCTTAATATATCCAACACCTTGACAGGTGCCATTGTAATGAGATAATCATTGTTATTCACATCATCTGTCATTAGTTTTAAGGTTATGGCTGATCAGTGTAAACTTGGTTATTGGTAAGATTTGTAGATTGAAGCTAAATTACTCAATCATGATTTAAATTTCAGATTCATACTTTCATTTTTAGATTTGATACATTTGGTTCATGCTTTCATCTTTCAATTGAGACAGAATACAACTGAGCAGATAATGATTAATGGTCTTGCACAAGGACCTTAACGACTGTGCCACCACTTCCCCGTCTTGTGTTACAATTTTCCTGACAAAGCAGCACAACTGTAACACGAGTTAATTGTAACCAGATTTAAAAAAAAAATATATGCAACACTTCCTATGAAGCCCATGTTTATACTGAATTAAAACCCAATTTATAATTATTTATAAGCAAGTATTACTGCTCTATAAACACATTTATAATGACACATAAAGACCTAAACTTTGTTATAATAATAGCTACATTTATATTACTGTTATAATTATTCATAAGTTATACACTTGCTTTATTGCTTTATAGGTTTGAGCATTATAATGCATTATACACCCATTTATAAGTATTAATTAGTCAGTCTTATGGTTCCATTAATGTATTCATAAAAATACAGCCTGCATTTTATAATGTTATTATATTAGTTATAATGACTTACTAGCCATGCAGATTCATTTCTATATCCATTAGAATTATTTTATATTGTTGTTGATAGTTGTGTTGTACTGCCCTATAAATACTTGTTGTTAGTTATAATACATTTACTAAACTTATAAATGCATCATTGCTGGCTTTAAGTGAAGTGAAAGCTTATGATGTAGTTTCCATGATGCAAATGTTACGAACTCATGAACATGTGCTCATTACACAAATAGAACATGTCCAGTAGCAGAAATCACCAATAAAATACACAAAAATATGCAAATGACATAAAATAACAAATTGGAAAAGCATGAAACTCTTAGATACAAAATGTGCAATGTCACAAATAAAATTTGAAACATACTCCTAATCTCATTTAGCCTTTACTTGAATCAGTACAAGAGCCTTGTTAGCACTGTCACATATGTAATACAGGCATGCAGAAGGTGCTGTTTCCACCACCCATGACATAGACATGGTATTTGATTTTAGAAGGCAAAAATAACTATTTACAACAAATATGAAAGTGCAAAATATAATCTAGTATACAGTGCATCCGGAAAGTATTCACCATGCTTCACTTTTTCCACATTTTGTTATGTTACAGCCTTATTCCAAAATGGATTCAATTCATTACTTAATGAATTTCAAAATTCTACAAACAACACTCCATAATGAAAATGTGAAATAAGTTTGTTTGAAACCTATGCAAATGTATTAATTTATGGCCCGACAGAAGCCACTCCTCAGTAAAAATCCCATGATAGTCCGCCTGGAGTTTGTAAAGGTGCTTTTTTGTTTTTTCCAATCAAGTTGTAGAAACATATCAAGGATGATCAGTGGAAACAGGATGCACCTGAGCTCAATTTTGAGTGTCATGACAAAGACTGTGAATACTTATGTAAATGTGCTTTTTTGTTTTTTTTTTAATTTATAATACATTTGCAAAGATTTCAAACAAACTTCTTTCATGTTGTCATTATGGGGTATTGTTTGTAGAATTTTGAGAAAAAATATAAATTTTATCCATTTTGGAATAAGGCTGTAATAAGCGGTTGAAGATGGATGGATGGATGGATGGATGGCTGTAACATAACAAAATGTGGAAAATGTGAAGCACTGTGAATACTTTCCTGATGGAGAGTATACAAAACATGAACAAAAGTGCAAAAAACATGAATAAAAAAAAAATAAGAGTCAGAATCCAGTGTGCATCATTGAGCTTGGTTGTCCTTGGCATCTTTCCAACTCAGTAAAACAAAGATGGTCCATTATAGTACACAGGAACACATCAGAAGACCTGCATTTGTAAATAGTCTTGCTGTACTTCTTCCTTTAAAAGCAGTACACAGTGTTTTCTATGAAAACACCTCTTGGCAGAGGTTGAGGTGTTTACAATTGTCACTGGATAGCATGGCTTCTTCTCTGCCACCCGTGACACGTCACTGACAGCTGCAAGCTCCGCTGGCTCAGACACGCTGAACGTATGGCTTCATAACTCCCAAATCCACAATTCTTGACCTTTACCATTCTTTCTTTGATGGCCAAGTTCTGGTGATGCTGGTAGTTTACCCTGCATGACAATAAGAGCTGCTTCCTGGTGGGCTTCAAATAAAAAAAAACATTTTAGCTGTTCACTCTGCTCATCATCTTTGACGTTGCTCATGTACAGGATCCAGAATATTGCGTCAAATTTGTAGAATGCCAGGACAGAGATGGGAACGGAAATCCGAAACTCTTGATGGCTTTATTAGGCCACAGTAAATAACTAGTCCCAGTTATTGGTGACACAGGCTCCCTCTGACAATATGTCTGTTTCCAAACACCCTGGCTTTGTTTTACCTCACACTGATGTGCACCTCACTCACCCACAGTCTGTACACACAGGAACGCACTCATACGCCCTTCAACCTACTCACACACCAAGGGTTACCTGTAAGTGGGAGGTTAACAGGTGGACAAATCCTTATTTTGCTCCTCTATTTGAATATTGAAGTGATATGTTTTCAGTTTTTCTCATTCTCTGGTCTGATTCTGCTTTATTATTATTATTTAATTCTATGTCTTGACGTTTTGATGTTACGATATTATTTCAGGCAAGTGTGAAGTTCTGAAGATGTTAATTCAGTGCACATTGAGAAAAAGAAATGCTGTTCTTGTTGCAGAATGTTGGACTATAGTTATGTGGAACAGGCAAAGGTGTGATTAATGGTACTACTTTCTGTAGCCCTACTTATGTCAGCTGTCACAAAGGCACCTAGATGTCATTAAGTTTCCTTTATGTTACGGCCTGAAGACAGCCCTTGTTTTAAGTGGGGGGTATGTAAAGTTCGGCTATGATGATGTCATGTGGGGTCAAGGGGCATGGTCACCGGCCTGCTCTCTCTCTCTGTGTGACCTCCACATTGTATGCTGACATGCGGTCTCATGTTAAGGTACCATTTTGGGATGTTTTACTTGGTTAATCCTCTTCTAATGACCGACCTATAACCATGCATAGGCCTATGGTATTCTTCAGTATAATAAACGAAGAACAGAACTTTCACTTTGTGTCCGGGTGAGTTATATTAACTTTCCTGAGAAACCCATGAGGATCTAGCTGGATCCTTTCACCATGCTACATGTGAAAAAAAAATACTGCCAAGCTACAAGTGGAAAAATATAGTTTAATTCTACATCCAAAAATGTATTCACATACTACCTGCAAACAAAGACATTTCCACACTACAAGCAACAATGAAAAATAGAAAGCAAAATAATTTAGGTACTTTTCAAGAACCGTGTCCACTCCATGTTGGAATGGTCCTCAGCTCAATCTATACTGCCTTCCTCCAAAAAAACCTTAAATTCCTTTCCAGAGTCATGGGGCGGTCATACAAGGTTTTAATGCAAACACATTTGAAAACGACAGCCCGGAAATGCAAAATTTTAAAGTTCAAATTTGGTGAACTCTGACCTGCGTAATCGTATCATGTGAAGATGTGTGGCCAATAGATGATCATGATGTCACTGTGTCACATTTTTAGTAAAAATAAATAAATAAATAAAATGGAAGCGTTAATTTTAGTGGTGTCAAGCTATCCTGTACAACACAGCTTTGAAAGATTATAAAAACAACTTAAAAAGTGAGTCTGGCTAGTTTTGATGGATGATGTCATATCCTGTTCCCACTCATATTCATAGCGGTGGCTGATAAAAATATGCATGCTTAGCCTCGTGTGAGCACCCTCATGACAGACTTATCTTATAAGCCAATCTTTTAACGGTAATACAATGAATCATTTTTTTTATACTGGTTGAAAATGTCCGATAAGTCGGTTTACATTCTGCCGGCGGAACAGAATGCCTGAATACTGGTAAATGTTACTACTGAACAATAATGGTTTTAATAAAATAATGAAAAAAACATATTAATGCAACAAATAATATTTTTGAACTGAAATGATCTGCTCCTGAAGTCTTTGACATTTATCGATAGATGTCATTCTGCAATCAACAGTGCCATCAAAGAGACAATCTCTCAGATGAAAATTGATGGAGAGCTTTGCCAGATGCCAGCACCTTCTGAGACACAGTGGGTCAGCCACTTCTTCTTAATGCACCTGCTCATCTCAGGCATGTCTTGATGTCAGGAATTTGTTTCTCAATATTTGTTTGATTAGAAAGTTTGAACAGCTCTAGCTCCTCAGCCATAATCATGGAAATGCATATTCAGATTTGACATTATACTTCAAAAATTAATACTAAAATGTTTTGCTGGTATGTAAGATAAAAAAAAAACAACAACCTTCGCAATGGTTTGCATTAATATGATTTCTGTTTTTTTCATTACTTTATTAAAACCATTACTGTTCAGTAGTTACATTTACAAACAAATCATTTTAAAGGAATTTATAATGCATAATAATCTAATATTCATGATTTCTTAACATTTGCATTATGGAAACTGCATCCATACTTTCACTTTACTTAAAGCCACAAAAGATGCAATTATAAAGGTTAGTAATTGTATTATAACTCACAGTAATTATTTATAAGGCAGTACAACACAACTATCAACAAGAATATAAAATCATTCACTAATTGGACATAGAAATAAATCTGCATTGCTTGTAATTCAGGCTGTATTTTTATGAATACATTAATACTTATGAATTGGTCTATAATGCATTATGAGCATAGACATTGAAAAAGCAAGTGTATCCCTTATAAGTAATTATAACAATAATATAGATATAGCTATTAGATATAGCTATATAGCTATATAGCTAACTGTTATTATAATATAGTATAGGTCTTTACATCATTATAAATGTGTTCATAGAGCAGTAATACTTGCTTATAAATAATTATTAATGGGGCTATAATTCATTATAAGCATGGGCTTCAAGGAAAGTGTTACCAACAATACTGTAAGATTATATGTATATCAGGAAAATCAAATTAAACCATCAAACATTCAGGATTTTATATGAAAATGTATCTTTGAGAGTAGCTTGGAAAATTATTTACAACACCACTGGATGTGCATTACCACATGTGGAGAAGCATGCACAGAACCTATTTAAAAGGTTTTTAAAGGTTAATGGACTGTGAACTGTGAACAGAGTCAGTGTAATTATTAACAACATATTTACCATAGTTTTTTTGGTGGTGTGTTGCTACAATCTCACCATAATTCTATTGTAAAATCCCGACACGTAAGAAAGTTGAGTACAGAAGCAGGTGCAGGAAAAGACGTATTTATTAAAAGAGATGAAGGAAGACAAACTCAAATTGTAATCCAAAACGTAGTCAAGACAGGCAAAGGGTCGGGCGATCGGCAAACAGGCATAAACGGGACAAAGAAGGAATCAATGTCGCGGTCACAGAAAACACGTTCAAGACACAAAACAAGAAACATGAACTATGACTTTGAACATGAGCTTATCTAACGTGAAACTAACTGTATAACTATCTCCATCAAGGAACATAACTTAACTTAACTAATGTATCTAATACTCTGCGTCATGTATTGGGAGGCACACGATATATAAGCAAACATAATTATCGTTAAGTGCTGACTTCTGACACCAATCTATACACAATCTCGAACAACAGCCAATGACAGAACCGGGAGGAGACAGAACAGAAACATAACAAATGCACATGTCCGCAGTAAACAATGTCACCGTTGTCATTATCTGAAGAGCATGCGCTCGCTGAGCACTCGTGCATGTAGCTCGTGCATCCGGGCACCCTCTCATCTCTCTGAACTTTATCAATGTTCCCTAACATCCCAGCAACACAGATACTCCTACCATATTTGGAAAAAATGTTCTCATAAGTCCAGACCAGTTGTTTTACCTTATTGTTTTACCTCGCATTCAACATGTAGTCTTGCAATAATTTTGTGCGCTGTTTGTGTATTATTGACCAGAAATACTTGAATATCTGAATATGAAACTAACTAGTGTAAAAGAGACAAAGGTGAGGTATAAGAGACAAAATACTACACCAAATCAAATATCTACCGAGCTACCAGGCATGGGGAGTAATGAAAAATATGTAACAGCATTATATAATCAGGATACAAAAAAACTGGTAACTGTAATCTGTTACAGTTATGTCAATAAACAAAGTAATCAGATTATATGTACATTTTGTAAAAAATATGGAAATATTATCAGGATTAAATTTTATTACATTTTTAATATTTTCAGAATTAAATAAAATTTTATTATCAGGATTAATCTTTTGACAAAATGGGTGTGGGTAAGCTACTAAAAAAACCTAATCTACTACAGATTTGTAATTACTTTAAATTGTAATTTGATTACATTACTGATTACTGCATGTAAATAGCAATCAGATTACTATTTACATTACTTTCATGTTACTTTGAAGACATGTCTACAAAAACCTACAAAAATAGACTACAAAGTGAAACTCATAGTTATTTCAGTAATTTTAGCACTCGTCAATATGACATGATCAGAAAAAGTTGGATTTATCATAAAACATACCTCAGGTTTTGTCACTGTTTGTAGAACTACCAGAACGTATATCCATTTTCCATTATTTTCCATTTCCAATATCCATTCGTATATACCCTCTGTTCACTGAATATATAAAATTACAGGTGATCTTCTTTTAATGACATTCAGTTATGTTGTGATAAACAGCTTCAAGTGGAGAATTATTTGGGGCTAAAGAAAAAAATCCTCTGGTCAAAACGTGATTTATTTTAAAAATGCATTTTACTTAATATTGTTTTCTTAACAATAAATTTGTAAAGTACGTATCCTAATCTTATTGACGTCAGTAACTGTTATCTAATTATATAAATTTAAAAAGTAATGCAGATTACAGTAACGAGTTAATTTGTAATGGGTTACACACATCTCTGGACATAATACATTATAGACAGCTGCTTGATAATAGTTCTGGTTCTTTAGTTTCATTTTAAGGTGTTTATGGTCTAATACTGCATCATATGTGCATATATTTACATTGCATATTTGCATTGCTCTTTGTAATTCCCACCTTGTCACACACCAATTGGTTGATTATTAAAGGGTTGCAGCAGTTAGCCTCAACCATTAGCCTACTTACAGCAAAGGCGCAAAAGGTGAAGTGCTGTTCTGTACGGCATCAAACAGTTGACAATATCTGCAACTGACAGCTGTCCTGAGTCAAACCAATGCCCCATATAAGGTAATTTTTCATTTCATGTTATCACATTGCTTCATATAACATGGTCATTCAAATGTGTAAATGATGGCTGAAGGTACACTCATGGTATCTAATATTTTATTTTATTCAAGAACATTCAAAAGAATGTATCCTCTTTTTGGAAAACCAGAATATGGTCACTCTAGCTTTTGCGATGTAATGTTATCCACATCAGGTACAGTAATCTTTTATTTATTTATTTATTTATTTATTTATTTATTTTATTAAATCAAATCCCAACATTGAACCCCTTTTTAAGCACTAAATAAGCTCTAAATTAAAATAATAAGTACAATTATTTTATATCATACTTCTTGACTTTTTTTTTTTTTTTTACATATTTCTTTATATATTACTTTCATATTGTGATAAATTTTTTATGAAGTAATTTGTGACTGTAACGGAATACATTTTTAAAGTAACCCTCCCTACCCTGCCAGCCACACACCATACTCTAATATAGACTGTTATCAGACAGCATTGTGGCAAGTGGAACAACAGTCACAATAAAGCTAGTCCAAATTAAATTTCTAAATCATAATGCAAAAGGAAGTTCTGTATCTTTCAGAATTGTTGTGTCAGGATTTATTTGCAGCAAAGTCCTTGAAAAATTCTACAGTTTTTTTTACCCCACTAACAGAATAACGTGCCAAAATATGGAAGTAGCAGGAGCCCAAGATTTTTGTCATTTTTGGGACCTCCCCACAAAGGAGGAGTCTGGGGGGAGGAGTCACAACATTGAAGCAGTGATAGCGCAGGCGAGGAAACAGGTAGAACAGCTTAACGCGCTGAAGCAAGCCAGGCTGTGCTACACGCCAATGTTCATGGCACTACAGGAGCACATCGACTGAAGATTAGCGGCACTCATGCACCTGACAGCACATCAAGAGCAGGTACAGCTGCACACCGTGTTGTCTCACGAGCCATGTACCCCGTCCCCCCTGCCGGAGAGCTCCCCATGGCAGGTGGATCATGCAACGCTGCCCAGCCTGGAGGAGAGGACACCGGGGGGGGGGGGGGGGGGGGCACCGGCGACAGGGAAGTGCCAGCCAGAGGTTAACAGAGCAACCTCTGGCCCCTTGGCCCCAATCAGCACAGAGAAAGCGGAGCTCCAGCCAGAGGCTAACTTGGCAGCCTTCGGAGCCACAGATTCAGCGGAGCTCCAGCCGGAGGCTAACATGGCAGCCTCCAGAGCCACAGAGACAGCGGAGCTCCAGCCAGAGGCTAACATGGCAGCCTCCGGAGCCACAGAGACAGCGGAGCTCCAGCCGGAGGCTAACATGGTAGCCTCCGGAGCCACAGATTCAGCAGAGCACCAGCCAGAGGCTAACATGGCAGCCTCCAGAGCCACAGAGATAGTGGAGCTCCAGCCAGAGGCTAACATGGTAGCCTCAGGAGCCACAGAAACAGCGGAGCTCTAGCCAGAGGCTAACATGGTTGCCTCCGGAGTCACAGATTCAGCAGAGCACCAGCCAGAGGCTAACATGGCAGCCTCCGAAACCACAGATTCAGCGGAGCTCCAGCCGGAGGCTAACATGGCAGCCTCCGGAGCCACAGAGACAGCGGAGCTCCAGCCTGAGGCTAACATGGCAGCCTCCGGAGCCACAGAGACAGCGGTGCACCAGCCGGAGGCTAACATGGCAGCCTCCGGAGCCACAGAGACAGAGGAGCTACATCCGGAGGATAACATGGTAGCCTCTGGAGCCACAGAGACAGCGGACCTCCAGCCGGAGGCTAACATGGCAGCCTCCGGAGCCAAAGATACAGCGGAGCTCCAGTCGGAGGCTAACATGGCAACCTCAGGAGCCAAAGATACAGCGGAGCTCCAGTCGGAGGCTAACATGGCAGCCTCCGGAGCCACAGAGTCAGCGGAGCTCCAGCCTGAGCCTCAGCCACGGAGCTCCAATTAGAGGAAAGCACAATAACCTCTGATTCTTTGTGTCCAGACGACGCACGGCCACAGAGCACCAGCGGGAGACCCGGGGGGAGGTCTCGGCATCTCAGCCCGTCCAGCTGAGGAGGCAGTCCTGTTGTCCTGTGTTTCTGAGCCGGCGCCCTGCGTTCCCGAGCCAGCGTTCTGCGTTTCTGCAGGGGCAGCCGGGGGCAGCGCCCCAACTTTCAACTCTGGTGGGGGTGTTCCAGCCACCCACTGCCCGGCAAAGGCAGCCTCGTTTCTTGTGGCAGCAAGGGGACATTCTGCCCAGGGGCCCGGGACCCCCATTGGAGGAGCGTTTTTGTTGGTGCTCGGGGATGAGCACCTTTGGAGGGGGGGTTCTGTTACGCCCCACCAGTGGATGGCAGTAGAACACCGCAATACAGACTATGGTCACGTGACTCCTTGTTTTGGTTTCTGTTGAATTATGCTTGTGACTTTTTCAGGTGTCTTGTGTTTGGGCTAATTATGTTGGATATTTAAACCCCGAAGTTCGAAGCGCACGTTGCGTGTTATCATTTGAAAGACTCAGTCGATGTGTTTTTGTATACGATGCCCTACAGGAGTTTTGAGGATCCATGGTCATAATTTGTATTTACTGGACTGATTTGTATTGATAAATCTGCTGTATGGAAGAACTGCAGCGGTTACAATAAAAACGGTCCCTGTGCTCATCCCAAGATTCACAATTTGCTCATACCAAACATTCTTTTCACACAGTGCTGTTTGCCTTTACTCTTCTACAACTCTATACTGTAATGATTTATATATCACTATCTCATCTGTTGTTACTCAGAAGAGAATGGCTTCCCTTTTGAATGTGATTTACTCTCAAGGATTCTTCTTCATGTCATCTGAGGGAATTTGTTTTCTTGCCACTGTCGCCTGTGGCTTACTCATTAGGGATCTATATCAACATCCGGATTTCTGTAAAGCTGCTTTGTGACAGTGACTATTATTAAAATCACTACATAAATACTGCATTGAATTGAATAAAAGGATGTGCCTTTTGTTATTTTGTGTAAACACTAAATTTTCCCTGCAGTAGTCATCCATGTTATTGTTTGCTTAGAATCATATTTTGTTATAGCCTTTCTTTCTTTCTTTTTTATTTATTTTTTATTTTTTAAAGCCCAAACTGTTTTGGTTGTTTGGGTCTTCATTCTGCTCAAAAAAAGCTAAAAGAGTAATTCACACAGCCCTCTTTATTTATGATTCCATTCATGGATTTGCTTTCAGAACTGAAGCCAGACTGTATTTCATTTCTCATATCACATCATATGCACATGCAATGTTTAATTTAGTCCTATACAGCTTATTTTGTGAAATGCAAAAGTGTCTGAAATGCAATTCGATGTTGCATGCACATAAAGCTGTTAAGTCCTAGGACACATCTCTATTTTATAAATGTTAAATGTATTTGCCTTTTTAATAATAATATGATATGTACAGATGAATCGCATTTGAGCTTTTGACAGGCATTTGAGCTTTTTGATGTACAGAAGGTTGATGCTGAAAGATCATTCCATACTGTTCTTTACATTTACATTTATTCATTTAGCAGACGCTTTTATCCAAAGCGCCTTACAAATGAGAGCACACTCACACACCACTGGTAGCAGAGCTTTCATGCAAGGTGCTAGCTTGCCATCGGGGGCAACTTAGGGTTCAGTGTCTTGCCCAAGGACACTTCGGCATGGGAGCACCCGGGCCGGGATTCCACCAACCACCAACCCTACGATTAGAGGATTAGTGGACAATCCGCTCTACCGACTGAGCAACAGCCGCCCTTTAATATGCTCCAAAACCACATTGTTAATTGTTGTTGGCTCTTAGGGCCGTATTCAAAGCTGGCAACTTATGTTCAAAAGATACATCAAAATATATGGGCACAAAGTGTCTGGACAGCCGATTCAGATTACTGAAATTATTTGCATGCAGATCACACGTCTGAGGTTGCCAGTTTTCTTTTGAGCAACACTTTCAGAAATTTAATTTTCATTTGCTTCAAACCTTCCTCCTGTAAAATATACATGCACAAGCACAATATTAAAAACAAAGACAAATTCCATTTTTTAGCTGCTTTAGTCATGTGAAATTTACATCGGAGTTGCACACCATCCCTCCATCCACCTTTCATATATTTTCAGTAAAACGTATCTTACACAGCATCATGGGAAGCCTGGAGCCTATCCCAGGGAACTCGGGGCACAAGGTGTGGAACAACCTGTACAGGGTGCCAACCCATCACAGGACACAATTGCACACATATTCACACATTACAGACAATTTGGGAATGCCAGTCAACAGGGCAGACATGGGATTCAAACTCCCAACCCTGCAGGTGTGAGGCAAGCATGCTAACCACTAAGATACACAGAAAGTTCTCCATATTAAGAATTTACTTACGTATATATTTAAGTTGAATTTCTGCATAGCTGTAACAATACTATTAGCCAAATATATTTGGAAGGTATTGAGGTTAATAGTTATGAATAGTCCTAGTCATGATAATCATTATATTGAGATCAATTTAACAGAAACACACTAATTTGTCTCAATATAACAGAAACACTGTTAATCATATGCTTGCTTTTGACAGCAGATGAAATTAAGGAAGCTCAGTATTTTGCAAGATAAACTAATAGGCATAAGGTATATTCTCATTCTGTTTGTGCAGCTTCTCTGTTCAAGGAAGTATTTAAACGTTAACCCTAAGTCATACAATTATTTATTTCATAATATAACATTCATATACTGTAAATTACCTAACCTCTGAGCACATCATGTTTAACACTTGAAATTGTT
>JAFFST010046503.1:37238-51178 GCA_022414735.1 Noturus placidus | reverse complement strand
TATTAATGTGCTTGGACACAGAGCTCTGTGAACAGCCAGCCTCTTTAGCAATGACCTTTTGTGTCTTGACTCCTTGTGCAAAGTGTCAATGGTTGTCTTTTGGACAGCTGTCAAGTCAGCAGTCTTCCCCATGATTGTGTAGCCTACAGACCTAGACTGAGAGACCATTTAAAGCCTTTGCAGGTGTTTTGAGTTAATTAGCTTATTAGAGTGTGGCACCAGGTGTCTTCAATATTGAACCTTTTATCAGTATTCAAATTTTCTGAGACACTGATTTTGGGGTTTTCATTAGTTGTCAGTTACAATCATCAAATTAAAAGGAATGAACACTTGAAATATATCAGTCTGTGTGTAATGAATGTATACTAGTTTCACTTTTTGAACGTAATTAGTGAAATAAATCAACTTTTTGATGATATTCTAATTTTATGACCTGCACCTGTAACTTCATCAAACATCGTTCTGTGTATTTAGATTATGCTTCTAAATATTGATTATACATATAGATTTTGCTTTTTTAACTAATATTGATTATTTGATTATGCTTAAATAATTATTTTAAATGGTGGTTATACATATTGAATACACTTCATTAACATATCCAAATGTTACACATTTTTTTTATACAGACTGTCTTTGTTTTAGGAAATTACCGGGTACTATTTCAAACACTGTGATGGCCCTGAGAGATGGCAAACACCTCCTGTGCTTGAGGAACTAAAGGTGAAAACACACACAAAAACATTGCAAATGCATGCCATAATGTTTATAAGCAAATCCTATGTATTAAATGTCATTAAGTGCTCTGTTCCATTACTCTGTAAGTACACCTGTCCTGTGTGTGTTTAGGCAAAAGCTCGTGCTGCTGGGCTGTGGAATCTGTTTCTGCCTGCAGTGAGTGGAATATCTCATCTGGATTACGCCTACATTGCTGAAGAAACTGGACGTTGCTTCTACGCCCCTGAGGTCTTCAACTGCCAGGCACCAGGTCTGTGTGTGTATCTCTATTAATGCAGATGAAAGTAGGACTAATAATGTAAATCAGAACAGTACTGCTTTGATCTTGGGTTCTTCTCTCTCTCTCTCTCTCTCTCTTTCAAGAGTGAGAGAGAGAGAGAGAGAGAGAGAGATCACTGCAGTCAATTAAATAGCCACTGTTTTATTTTTTTAAACTGTGAGACAGATTCGGGGAACATGGAGGTGCTGCATCTGTTTGGTTCTGATGAACATAAAAAGCTCTGGCTAGAGCCCTTACTGCGAGGAGACATGCGATCCTGCTTTTGCATGACTGGTAACAACACAAACTTGTATACACACATACATACATACATGCTTCCACATTCTACTACACAGTCTTGAAGATGATTTACCTTATTCAGCTTGCGATTATTTGATGACCGCAACAACAAACAGGATATCAGATACTCTTTTGATTGTTGTCAGTATTGAATACGTTCAAGACATTCCATACATTAACCTTATTTAAATCATAATTCACAGTGAATTATGTGCTTGTTGCAAACTACATTGCTAATTATTGCATGTGTCATTATCAGGTTCCAATCAGTTATCAACTCTGCTTATAATCATACACACTCTACGCTAAGTTTAGAATCATTGAAAGTCAACTTCCAGAGTGTGGTTTAAATGTGAACTCAGCAAGTATTTTAGTGGATTGAACCAAGCACCAAAAAATACAGCAGCAGAACCATCTAGTTTTATTTAGACATGAACCATTGCATCTTAGATGTGCAAAACAATGTTTAAACATAATTGGACATAGGAGTATGTGATTATTCTATGCTTCCAAAACTAAAAGTTCAAAACGTATGTCTAACCTGTTCAGGGTCTGTCACATTAGTAGAAAATAGCCACAAAGGTCCTGTTTAAACTGTTGGGTTGATTTGTTAGATATAAAATATAAGTGCTAGTAATGTAGGCTATGTGATAGACCAAATCTGCATGACACAAGCATACTAATGTAGAAATGTTCAAGGTCAAAAGTAGCAGGAAATCTGTGCATCTGGCAACAATACATTCACACGAGGGGATAATTTACATCAGATATGTGATGTGGACAAATTGCTCTTAACTTGAATTTTATCTTTTAGTATGTATGGTTAACAATGTCCGCCTTTTCATAATGGTGCCCCAAACACAGTCAGCCTTATTAAATTGATGGCTAAAGTCAGACACATTGTGAGTACACTTTGCCTGTAGTTTTTAAAACCTGACATGGTAGTAAATTTTAAAATTTCTGATCTGTCCATTCTGTGCTGATATAGTGACAGATTAATTCAATGAGTTTTGATCTACTGGCTAAATTTCTCATATTTTTCTTCTAGCATTTGATCTTAACAATTTTGTTTGCTGCCATCTATACATTGTCAACAATAGTTTGACCATTTAAAACACCTAGACACATACTGTGTATTAATCAACTGAAACAATTAACCATATGGTCGTGGATATTACAAGCAAGATTGATTGGAAGAGCATTCTTCAGTAATATGCATGAATTAAGATGTTTTTTAAAAATAAATGTAGACATCTGGGTCCGGTTGATGGGATCTAGACCTCATTGAACACATCTGTTTTTACTTTCCAGGGTTTACAGGAGCTGAATAATGAAGCCAGATGTTTTATGCAGAGATTTCGGTGTTGCTATACTAATAAAGTGAAACACTGAAATTTCAGTATCACTGGCATTGATTTGTTAAATACCCCTGATTGTAACCAGATTGCACAATGTGTACTTTAGCACATTCATACTTTCCTAAAGTTGAGGTCTTTGTGTTTAGGACAGACTGAGTATTTAGAAGCAGTGAGTCATACTGAACTAATGGCCAGTGAGAGAAGTAGTCAAAGACACCGTGAAAGAGGCTATGAGTCATTTCTTCTCCCTCCTGCTGCCTGTCAGGAGTGTGAGCACACCTTTTGAGATATACTCCTTATTTTTTGGATGGAAAATTGCACCTATTTATTTATGGATTGATTTAATAATTGATTTTTTTTAAACAATTTATATACAAATAGAATTTCATATTGATTTATTTTGTAACAAAATAATAAAAAATATTAATCTATTATTTTCTTATATATTGTGGCAGTGTAAGTCGATACTTATCTGCATTCTCTGTATTCAATGTGTTTTTGTCCCCAATGACATGCCTCAGTGTGGACAGAAACATTAAGGACAGAAACATTAAGGTGTGTAATGAGTTAAAGCAGTCAGCACATGAGTTCAAACAGACTGAAAGGCTCAAACTAATTTGTTTGGCATGTAAAGGTTTTTTTGGGCCCCAACTAGAGGAAGAACTAATTAAGTAAATAAAGATATTTGATATAAAAAGGATAGCTGATACAGTAGTAGTAATAAAATATATATATTAATTATAAGGTACATAATGTACTGAGTCTAGAGCTGTATGATAGGGCTTTGGTTATGTGGTGTGGCTGTAAGAGATCTGCTGTTAGTTATTGTGAAGTAATTAACTAGTGTAAGTAGGTGAAGAGTGGTATCCAAATCGAGTTGAACCCGTAGTTTTTTTTTTTTTTTCTTTGAGTGTTTTTTGAGTGTGGGATTAATGTTGTTTGATGAACAAGAAGTGATGTGTTTTTCTTAGTGGATTTGATGTGTCCACAAGTAAGCAGAGTGATTTGGAGAGTCAGAACACAGGATAATTCCTTAGTTATTTGTTGCCAGACGGGCTTAATTGGTGTGCAGTCCCATATGGCATGCGTGTACTTATCTGGTGTATTTGGTGTGCATTGTGTAGAGATCAGATTTTGGATTCCATACAACCCATTTCAAGCATCTTCTGCCATGTGTATTGAATTGGATTATTTTTTATTGTATAAGGGGATAACTGATTTTATTAGTTATGAAGGACATGTTCATTAAAATCTGTTGCCAAATGTCAAATCTGGGTGGGATTGTGTGTCTTTTTTCCATTTTTAAAATAGTATGGGAATAGTAGGGTTGGATTTTATCTTATAGGTATATTTAGGATGCAACTTTTTTGAGGAAGAAATATCGAGAGTGTACTAATGGGGGAGGTCAAATGTATTTTCCTTTAGATTGATTTTAGAACATATGATGCATCCAAGTAAGGAATTCACTGAATTGTTTATTATTATTTATTGAATTATTTATTAATTATTTAGTCCATAATTATGGATTAGATATGGGAATGATTTAAAAGTGTTATGACCGATGTGGTGAAGAGGTGTGAAGATTTGTAATGCTTTTTTCTACCATCTGGAAAACTGTAGTCTTTTTGCAATGGAGAATAGATCAAGACTGAGCCATATGGGAGTGTATTTGCTTAGTAAAAGTGGAGAGTTTGTGATTTTATTACATTTCCAACAAGCTGTGAGTCACTGCAATTGTTGAACATTAGCAGGTTGTATAAACAGTGCTGCCAACATCTACGGTTTAGCCTTAGCATTTACAATTGTGAACCCTTGCTATGGGTGGTGAACAACGCACTTACGTTTTTTTTTTTTTTTTGTCTTTTTGCATTGTGCCTTTGCCACATGATTGACTAATTAGACAACTGCATGAATGTGCAGTTGTACAGGTGTTCCTAATAATGCAGAATCTGTCAGTATTTAAAAAAAAAAAAAAAAAACAGAGAAAGACCCACCCCTTTTGTGAACACCTAACTAACCCCTAAAATGCCAACACCACATTATCCTAAAAATAAACAAACAAAAAAACAAACCCACACCTACTCTGTGCACTTTGCTTTTCTAGAACTCAGTTAAAAGATCTTGTATGGTAGCACTACTTGTATTGTTCTCCCCTTGATATATCGGTTTTCTTTTATTTCCTCATTTATAAGTCGCTTTGGATAAAAGCGTCTGTTGCATGAATAAATGTAAATGAAATGCGGGAGGTGAGTGTATTTCTGAAATGTAAATCCTTACATTGATGAGTTCAGTAGCTGTATTCCCACTCTTACTTTCTTCTGTCATCTTTACTTACTGTTTGTGTCTTTGTTTCTCTTCTAGAGCCAGATATTGCCTCAAGTGATGCGACTAACATGGAGTGTACCATGCACAAGGATAAAGACCACTACGTCATTAATGGCAAGAAGTGGTGGAGTAGTGGTGAGTGTTCTTTCACTTTCATATTATTGATATACAAGCTGCTCTTGTTTTGGTTGGTAAGATTTGTTCAGTGCAAGGCTACTAAAACTAAATAAAAATTGTAAACATCTTAATATTAAAAAACTTAGTAACTTGCTTTTGTAAATTTTTTGTAATTCATTCCTTTATATTTTCACATTATAAATTAAACAAAGCTCACATCTTTCTAGTTTAGTGCAGTTTGGATATGCTGTAAGTTCCACTTTACAGGCATATAATCTCATTTAGCAATGTAATATCAGTTTGCATTATTGTCTTTACTGAATAATAAGCATTAGATGAGCATAAGAGGTAACGACATTGGTGCTTTAAAGTTTCTGCATAAATATGACCTAAAACATCAGTTTTTTTATCTACTTTTTTTTCAGTCCTAAAAGTAGATAAAGAGAACCAATTAAAATGATCCAATATTACATATCTGTGAGTGGCAAAAGTATGTGAACCTGTGAACTGCTTTCGGTATCTGGTGTGACCCCCATGTTCAGCAATAACTGTAACTAAACTTTTCCAGTGACTGTTGATCAGTTCTGCACATAGCCTTGGTGCATGACACACTTTCTCTTGAGATGTCCTAACATTTTCCTTTAGAATTTGCTGGTATAATGCAGAATTCATTGTTCTACCAATGATTGCAAGCCTTCCTGGCCAAGACAAACCTAAACTATGATACTACCACCAGCTATTTTACACCAATGGTATAAGGTTCTTATTTTGGAATGCAGTGTTTCCCTTTCTACAAATATAACGATTTAAAGCAAAAAAGTTGTATTTTGGTCTCATCTGTCCACAAATGATTTTTCCAATAGGCTTCTGACTTGTCTACATGATCTTTAGCAAACTGCAGACAGGCAGCAATTTTCTTTTTGGAGATCAGTGGCTTTCTCCTTTCAGCTCTGCTATGCACACCATTGTTGTTCTCCTGATGGTGGACTCATGAACATTAACATTCAACAATGTGAGAGAGGTCTTTAGTTGCTTAGAAGTTACCCTGGGCTCCTTTGTGACCTCACACACTATTAAATGTCTTGCTCTTGGAGTGATCTTTGTTTGGTCAACCACTCCTTGGGAGGGTATCAATCAGGGTTCGTACAAAGTGCTTGAAGTGAACGTCCTTGAAGAAAAATTTGCATTTTTGAAATGTATGTACTGGACAACCTTGAAAATAGCCATTTTTTAATCTAGTGGTGCTTAAAAAATGCTTGAATTATAAAAAGTCAATAAATACAACATTTTATAAAAATTTATATAAAAGTGTTTATTTGTGATGGAACATGAATCCAATCCTTTCACTCAAAATTTAATTCCTTGCTGCAGCCTCTCTCCCCTCCTTCTTCCGCTATTCACTCACTGTGACAGAGACAGCTCCTATCCACTTCTCAGACCCCTTTAGCAACTTTCTTTGGTGTTTTTATTTATGGTTTTTTTTTTCTTTCAAAAAGCACCTAGCAACAAATCTATCAACTTTTTGGTCAAACCTTGGCAATTTCCCCATAGAAGAGAGAGAGACCAGTACTGCCCCGTGAGCACAAGGTCCTGCTTTCCCCCTGGAGACACACACTCTCTGTGTCTGCTCTGTTCAATGAGTTGCAAAGAGAAGCAGCACATTCATTCCTTTCTAACTTTCTTAGCCAAAATCACAGCATAACCATTGTCTTTAAATTGTGTGTATGGTGATTTTGTCAGATGACGTTGTGGTTATAAACCAGGATTTTTAGCAGTGCAGAGCAGCAGCTTGTAAATGACTGTGGATGACTGCTGGTTAAAATGTAGTCTTAATGTGCCACGTATCAATCACTATTTCATACTTGTTCCATTATCTGACAACAGAAACAGAAAAATATTTAAATGATTATTGCATGACATCATCTAGCGACATTTAGCGACTTTCAACTGAAAGTTGTTTGCTTCTGTCACTGATCTGGAGTATACTGACATTGTGGTCAAGACATACGCTGATTGGCATCTCTAAATTGTCCGTAGTGTATAAATATCTGTGTGGATGTGTGTGAGATTGTGCCCTGTGATGGGTTTGCACCCTATTTTGGGTATCCCCTGCCTCGTGCCATGAGTCCCCTGGGATAGGCTCCCAGCAACCCTGTGTAGGATAAGCAGTACAGAAAATTGATGGATGGATGGACACCTCTTGTATAGTCCTTGAAAACAAAAAAAGTCTCTGAAAGTCCTGGAATTTCATTATGAAGAATCTGTGTACTGAAATAAGAAGATTTACAGGCGATCAAAGATAGAGGGGTGGGGGCGGGGGGTACAGAGAGAACAGACCGAGAGAATGCTTAAGTGATGTGGAACTTACCACTGCTGTCTTAGGTCCCAGCTGGACCTGCGCATGCTGCACCTACCCCAAGTCATTCGTTCCCTTAAACAACAGTCCTCTCTATGGCTCTGCATTTACAAAGGGTGAACAACACTGACTGCAAGCCCATGCCAATTAGAAAGATTTAGGTAATGGACTATTAGCAAGTTATTGTCATGCATTTGTATAATTCCAACAATTATTGTGTTTCTTTTTCACTATTTAGCTGTATTTTTATTTTCATAAATAAATCTAATAAATTGCATATATAAAGTTATTTTATTTACAAGTATTATGTTTGTGATTTTAGGTTATTCGTCATTTGGTACAGCTTCTGATCATTAAATCAAAACAATGCTTGTGATGACAATGCTTATTTATTCAGAAACAGAAGTAACTAAACACAAAAATTCTACATTAAATTTTAACTAAGATGTGCTTTCAGTTGATGGATGCCCCATTTATATTTTTGATGGACTGCCGAGATATTCAAGACAACTATATTATATATTTTTTTTCTTTAATATATAATATTGTTTTATTCACAAGTGTCATGTATGTTTTTTTTATTCATTATGTAGAATGTTTAGATCAAGCAATGTCCATAAATAGGTGCTGTTGTATAGCATACTATTTAATTTTATAGATCGAAAAATAAAAGAATGCTTTGGAATGAAATAAAACATTATTTTTTAATTATCGAAATCACTGCCTATTCCAAATGCAATTTGACTTTTCCATCTTCAGAACATTGACCAAATATTGTTCATGCTAGGGGAAAAATGTTACTATATTGTTTGCAATTTTATAATGGGTCTTATTGAGCAACTGAAAATGTCTTACTGATCTATTTCACTGTCCCACCAGTTACAATTGTGACCAATAGTTTTTTTTAAGTTAGTGAAAGTACCACTAACTTTTTAACCTTTTTTATAAAAGGAATGGCATTTGTTTAATTGGGCAATCCAGGGAGTAAAATGCATATGCTCAATTACTGTAGCTTGAGTATCTTTGGATTCATATGCAAATGTACTGGGCGATTAATAATCAATTACCATCTTTGTGACCTTATCATCTTTTGGCTCATCAAATTGAAGGGGAGGAGCAGAAGCATAACACTTGGAGGGTTATAAATTCCATCCAGGTCCAGTTGTTTGTACCTATTTTCAGTCTATGACATCGCAGTGGAGGCAAAAACATTTTACTCAAAGAGATGTGCTACTGAGAGGTGAATAGTCGGGGGAAGGGAAGATCAACACATCAATAAGTAACTGGCAAAAAAGCTGCAGGATTCATCCTCTTCAAAAACACATAATTCCTTTGTGGCCATACATTTTTTTTTCTTTGCCTTCATCCTTAGATCCACCTTATCCTTGTAGTTATTCTTTTGGCTCTACACACCTGAAGCTAAAGGATTTTTTTGTTGAGCTATGTGGAGCGCAACATTTTTTTTCTAGTTTACATAATGGTCGAGTCCACCATTAGGAGAACATTGAACAGCAATGGTGTGCAGGGCAGAGCTGCAAGGAGAAAGCCTCTGGCAACAGTCATCACCTGGCCAATACCATCCCTACAGTGAAGCATGGTGGTGGACACATCATGCTGTGGGGATGTTTTTCAGCAATGTACAGAGACATCCTTGATGAAAACCTGCTCCAGAGCGCTCTGGATTTCAGACAGGGGTAAAGGTTTATCTTCCAACAGGGCAATGACCCTAAACACACAGCCAAGATAACGGCGTGGCTACAGTACAACTCTGTGAATGTCCAGAGGGTGGTGCGATCGGCTGAGTGCACCATCTGCAGTGAGCTGCCTGACCTACAGTCTCTCTCCAGCAAGGGGTGCTGGACCAAGGCCAGGAAGATTGTGAAGGACCTCAGCCATCCGAACAATGGACTCTTCTATCTGTTGCAGTCAGAGAAGCGCTTCTGCTCACTGAAGGCCTACACAGAGAGAATGAGGAGGTGCTTCTTCCCACAGGCCTATTGGGCTCTCAACCTGGACAACACCAATGACTAGAGCTTGGACTTGCTTACACAATAACCACACCACCTACATTCCTTTTGATACATCTTCTATTCATTCATCTTTAGTAACCACTTTATCCTGTATTACCTAGAATTTATAAATATGTTTAATGTATGTGGGCAATTTCATTGCAACTGACTCAGCTTAATGTTCCATAGCATTATGTTGCACCTACAGTGAGGGGAAAAAAAGTATTTGATCCCCTGCTGATTTTGTACATTTGCCCACTAACTAAATGATCAGTCTATAATTTTAATGGTAGGTTTATTTGAACAGTGAGAGACAGAATAACAAAAAAAAAATCCAGAAAAACGCATGTCAAAAATAATATAAATTGATTTGACTTTTAATGAGGGAAATATGTATTTGACCCCTCTGCAAAACATGATTTAGTACTTGGTGGTAAAACCCTTGTTCGCAATCATAGAGGTCAGATGTTTCTTGTAGGGATCTCAGGAGGGATTTTGTCCCACGCCTCTTTGCAGATCTTCTCCAAGTCATTAAGGTTTTAAGGCTGACGTTTGGCAACTCGAATCTTCAGTTCCCTCCACAGATTTTCTATGTGATTAAGGTCTGGAGACTGGCTGGGCCACACAATTTGGAACCTTGTATTTGTTGACTCATGGTAAACATAGTGTAAAGAAGGAAATTAAGCATGTTGATCACGTATGAGTTCATACATTTACAAATGAGCTGGTTTTTCTTCTGTTGTTTTCTTCCCGAGCCTGACTCACTTGTCCACATTTATGCATTTGTCACTATTTCTGTTTAACAATAATAAACTAGAACTAGCTTTATTTCCGCTAAACACAAAGGAAAATATATCTCACAAGATGGCTATCACAAGATGGTGATCGCAAGTCAAATATATTTTTGAGTTTTTGTTTAAAAAAAAAAATAAAAAATTGACTCTGTTGAAGACTGAATTTGTGGGTTTGCTGGTTGAGATTTTGTATACAGTGCTCTTCTGTGATTTATAGCATCTTTTATGAAAATTAGAAGAAATTAATATATAACAGTACAGAGTACAGGAGGGCATAATAAAATTAGCAGCTGTGCTGCTGGGAACTGTTTACTGAAAGCTGCAATCATGAATAAGAACTTAATCAGCCAGTACTATGGAAATTGTATGAGACCCATTTAATACATAAAATCATCAATTAACATACTTCTGCACAGCCACATGGGTTCATGGTTACAATGCACAATTATGTTATATAAAGGTTAGCAAAAAAGAGGAAGTTGTGCTACACTTCTGATCTAACCTGTCTGCTCAACTCTGAAAAATGTTCCGATATTCCCCCAAAATACATTGGATTCAGATGTGTTTGGGTTTGTAATTATGAATATTGATGCCTATAAAAATTTAGAGACACAAACTTACCCCACCCATACTCTTGTATTACAATCTGAAAATCACAATGTAATTTTGGGTCAGCAGTGCACTCAGTTTAGTATCTAGAACCCCAAATTTTAAATCTTTCTATTTATTAAATGCTCTAATATCCCTGTAGCATATTTGCATTATATATAATGCAGTCTTTAGTCCCTGATAATCAGGTCTGTGCACTAGATAGTAAAGGTACTTGTATGTTCATCGTCTGATTCTGAGTATGCATTGCTGTTTGTGCGGGTCTGTGATTTTAGCACGATCTCCACTGCAGGTTGCCTGTTCTCCTGATGATGGTGCTTCCCAGTCTGTGAATAGCGCTTAGCAATCTTTAGCACATGCACCTTGAAGGATGAGCCAATGAAGATGTATAAAACTGGGTTTACACAACAGTGTGTGAGTGCTAGGCTCTCTGTGACTTGAGTGGCCCGATCCAGTCCTTTACTGACCTCACAGTTTGTCACCAACGTGTAGATGATGTCTAGGGTTCGTATAAGCTTCACAATGTTAAATGGCAGCTGTGTCAACAGAAACACCCCCACAACAGCTATCAAGACCCGGAAGGCCTTCCACCTCCGTACTTCTTTCATTCCACTGGTTGCTCCCTGACTCAGGGTTTTTCCCACCCTGTAATAGCAGAACATCATCACCAGGAAGGGTAGCAGGAAACTCAGTGACACCTCTAGAATTTCCAAGCTAGCTTTTGTTGCTTGTGCCATACTATGTGGGTACACCGCCCTGCAGGATTTGTGTCCAGAGGAGTGCTGCTTAACAGTGGAGAGGAAAAAATCTGGCAAGCCAAACATGAAGGCTGCAATCCAGACCAGGAGGGATAGTAGCAGCTTCTGCCTTCTTTGTTTGTTTCCAGATTGCCTGGTGTAAATGCGGGAGCCCTGGGCAAGTGCTCTGTAACGATCCACGCTAATGAAGGCTAGCAGAAGCATACTACAACTGAAATTGATGGTGTAGAGGGCTGAGGTTATCTTGCAGGCCACCACACCGATCTCCCAACCGTTTACAGCATCTACTGCCCAGAACGGTAGGGTGAAGAGGACGAGCAGGTCTGCAAAGGCCAGGTTAATGATGAGGACACCCATTAATGTCCGTAGGCGCTTCTGGGATAGATGGACAAATACAACAATGGAGTTTCCAGCCAGCCCTACCACAAGTACTAGGGTATAGACCACTGGGAGGAAGAGACCAGCAAAGGAGCGGACATCAGATTTGTCGCACACAGAGTAGTCTTCAAAGTCTTCATCATAGTAGCTGTGGTTTGAGCTGTCATTGTAATGGTCAAGGTAATCGTAATTCTCATAAAGTTCATAGTCTGAATGTAAGCTCATAATGTTCTGAAAGAAAGAATAGGTACATTCAATGTGTTTGAAAATCCTGGACTTTGTAATACCTTTTACTGTAATTCAGTTAACTGGCATTATTACCTATATTAACTTATACTATCCAATGAGGTAACTTCACACTCAACAGTTTTTATTACCTTTTAAAATATTTCTGCATTTGAAGTACTAGGAAAAGCATAGGGTAGAACGTTCCTATCCAGAATGCTACTTCAGAGTTTTGTTCCAGATAAACGCTGTTGTCTAAGCAGTAGTCTTAATGAGCATCTGAGCAAAACTGTCATTGACCCGATTCTGCTGTAATGGGTAACAAGGCTCTCCACCTAAGGTTATCCACAATGTTCTATTCTCTCTTGTTGTCAAGCTAGCACTTTGTGGTTACTATAGGGTGTATTATTTACTCCTTTTTTTTTTCTTTTTTTTTATATTTCCTTGTTATATCAGGAGTATGTGACTTATTTTCTATCTTGGACACTTGTCAGTTTAATTTGAAGTAAATAATTTTGTGTTTTTACATAAGTGATCCAAGTTGAACATCTAGATAATAAAATGGTTTCTAATTCCATGGCACATATAGCACAGGCTGTGATTTTTTAAAAAAAGAAAGGTTAGACATAATCTTTTCTTGGCCGTGTTGACAAAGTTCTCATGGTTTTATTTCAGTCTCCACCAGTACCTGTAGTCTGGTATTCAGACTACATTTGAGGAGAGCCAAACCACCGTACATGCATTCCACATGGTTTATCATACTCACTTGTACTGCTACAGCTATATAAGCTATATTGGCAGCTATATTAGCTGTTACAGCTATATAAGTCAATCCTTCTGCTGCACTTGGATGGTTGTGATTCACTCATAAACCACTCCTATGGAGAAATGCAAGTCGGTCTTGATAAAATTGGCTTCAGACACGATCCAATATGGTCATGTTACTTATTTTCACAATATTTACTTCGTTAAAGAGGTCATAGAATCAATGCGCATCACATATAAATATACAGGTGAGTAAGCTTAAATTCTGAAAACTGGTACTCACGCATTGATATACAGGCTAAATGGATGGTTGTACAAAATCATTGTAAATCAAGTTAAAATATGCCTGTTTTAGCAATTGTTTTAGTGCTATACACACATTTACAGCTACAACATACAAATTAAATAAAGTATGATAATAGCCTCATAAAAAATGGTGATCCCAGGCTTTTTGTAAAATCTACAAAACATGAATCAGCATTAACCAGCTTACAGAAAATTACCAAAAGCACAAGTTTGTATATATTTTTTGTCCCACTGTTTTAATATCAAGTGGACTTAAAACCTATGTAAGAAAATTCTCGAAATAAACATGTCCTCTATAATAAAATGTTATTTAGCATTAGTCTCAGAATAACACTTCTTGTGTTGCATTTCATTGTAGTCCATTATTGAGTCAACAGACAAAACATTGTCAAACAAAACACACCACTATTTTTTTTATTGTAAATAAACATTGTAAATTAGACTTAGTTCAGTAGTTTTATTAGAACAAAAAAATAATCAACCTGCTTGTAATTCTGAGAACATTCAAATGTAGTTATTTATTTGGAACTTTAGCTCTGGGCATCATAAAATCTTTCAAAGTCACAGTGTTTGGGACTACACTTTCAAAAAGTCAATAAGCAGAGTAATTAAAAGTAACACAAAGAAATGGTGATTTTATATA
>JAFFST010046502.1:96565-120651 GCA_022414735.1 Noturus placidus | reverse complement strand
ATTTGGTTCCACTTCATGATTGTGTCCCACCTGTTGATGATTCTTCACAAAAAATTACAGTTTTATATCTTTATGTTTGAAGCCTGAAACGTGGCAAAAGGTCGCACAGTTCAAGGGGGCCGAATATTTTCGCAAGGCACTGTATGTAAAATTGAATATATTGCATTGTTAGTGTATTAGATATGTCAGTTTAGTAGCTAATAAATGTAAAAAATATATTAAAAGAAATAAGTACTTTTTAAAGCATTTGCATTGCTAGAACAGTGAATGAAGGACTATAAAAAAGCACTTAAACATTTAGGAATTCTGAAACATTTCAGACTAGAGTGCTTCATCAATTTTGCAAGCAAAATGTTTCAGATGTCATAAAAATGAAGTACAAGAATCAAATACAAGACAATTTTGTATTAATATTCTACATAAAATATACACTGTACCGTGCAAACGTCTTTCTGCAGAAAAATGGTCGCATGTCAGTAAAGAAAGCAGCGTTTTACCATTTTCCAGACAAAAACAAAACAACACAATGAAAGCTGCTGGGTTTTTCTGTAAAAATACGATGCAAGTGCAACAGTCAGTGCAAAAGTCTCCAGAAGAGCTGTGGCTGGTTCTATAAGATGCTCAATAAAACCTACAGCTAATTTCCTTATAAAACTGCACAAATTGTACAAATTGTACATGAGACTAATCATTTACTTAAAGCAAAGGGTTGTGACATCATATATTGACTTTTTCATTGATTACTGTTTACTCTGTAGACTTGATAGAATTTTTTAAATGTAGATATAATTTAATTTTTTAAATATAGAATTAATTAAAAATAATTTTATTATTTTTGAAGGCATCTTTGCTATAACGCTCCCCCCCCCAATATTAATATTAATATTAACAATATTAATATCAAACATCACAATAAAAAAAGAAATTGTTCTTTGATGTATTTTCAGAGAAAAAATTTTTAAATGATAAAGATTAGAATAAATGTATTACTGTTATGGCATTTAAACTGAGCTGGGGCATTACATTCGTCATATTTTACCAACATTTTGACAAAAACGTAATGGCATGACTCAGCATGAAGGTTCAGACCATTATACAGATCATTTCTACATATGCTGCATTTGACTTAACTCGGAAGTGGGAAGTCTCGGAATTCAACCTACACAAGCAAGAATTTTCAAGCTACAAAGTGGGAAAAAGTGTGTTTTGCTAGCAACTACCTAGCCAGCTACCTGTAGTCATCACAAATTTATGAGGGATTTATTTTCACAAAGCAGATAACTGTACGTTCACTGTTATAGATTACCAACTAATGTATCTGTGTTGATTGGTTTAAACTAAATGTGGCTATAAACTAATTTAAAGTAATCAATGAGTAGAAATCACAAGTTAACGGGGCGCTTTCTTTGGGTTTCTATTAGTTGGCAGTTAGAAATACAGAGTTATGAGATTTGTCAAATCTCATCGAACACTATATTCTCAGAAAAAAATGGTGCTACCTTTACCTTTCCTTGTACAACCCTTATTATTATTATTATTATTATTATTATTATTATTATTATTATCCATCCATCCAACCATCTTCAACCGCTTACTCCTTTTCAGGGTCACGGGGAACCTGAATTATTATTATTATTATTATTGATGTATAGTATGGTTTTCTTGGAAATGTATATATAATGTCCCTTTAAAAAGATTTAAGGTAATACAACTGTAATTAACTTTTAAAGCTTTAACACAGTATACTGGCATTCCATTCCACAGTGCCAAGGAAATCGATTGATCAGATCTTTTCAATCCAAATGAATCATTTTATTGTAGCAAGTCTTTTATAAGATTAGTCAGGACACTGTTGGGTTTCTGTGTGTAGAGTATGTGTTTAGCTGCAAGTGAGCAGGGTGATGGGTAATGGGAGGGGTGTAAGCCCCCTTTTGGGCAAGCAATTCACACTTAAATGGTAAATGGTGCACTTATATAGCGCTTTTATCCAAAGTGCTTTACACTGTGTCTCATTCACCCATTCACACACACACACACACACACTCACACACCAATGGGAGCAGAGCTGACATGCAAGGCGCTAACTTGCCATCGGGAGCAACTTAGGGTTCAGTGACACTTCGGCACGTGGAGTAATGCGGGAATCGAACCGCCAACCCTATGATTGGTGGAGAACCTGCTCTACCACCTGCGCCACAGCCGCCTGTGCACACCTGTGCACAATAACATTGGTACAGATACAAAACAGAAGCACAACTAAAGCTTTTTAGATAGTAAATTGAGGTAAATTATACTGTATATACTAAGGGTACCAAAGGTGTTCCCATAGGTGATACCGTTTAGTATCCTTTGTTCTGAGAGTGTAGTACATTCATTTTTTTAATTTTAATTTAATTCTTTTTTTTTTTATTTACTCTTTTTTTTAAGCAATAACATCATCCTACTAAATGCTTTGCTTGTTGTTTTTTGCCTATGAATATTTTTTGGTTCTTGTGTGGTTAAGAAAATTGTTGTGATTTGCAGCTTGCATTGCGCGCTACAAGTGCTGTGACGTGCCTATCACTGAGGGCTGGGGGAAGAACTGGTGGTACCTCCGCAAGGCCTGCTATCTCATTGTGGAGCACAACTGGTTTGAAACGCTCATCATCTTCATGATCCTGCTGAGTAGTGGAGCTTTGGTGAGTTCACACACAGAGACACTGAGCATCCAGTGTGAACGTAGACACACACCTCTACAACCACAGCATTCCCAGCGCCACATTTATTTAGTCTTAGTCTCAGTGTAAAATAGTGCAATTATGCAGACACGGCATTAAAAGAGCTCTTCACTAACATGAAGTGAAGTTCACTCACTTGCTGCAATGTAATGGAGCCTGAAACACACCCTTCTCTGCCCTGTGATTAATGGACATTCATCTTACAGGGGTTCTATTTCTGTTCCTAGCAAGGCTCTTCCCCTGTGCACCAATAATGAAGCCCAAATTAGAAACGAATGCAATTCAGAAGCCAGGTCTTACTCAAGAGCATTTTGGAAGCTGACGTTGCTTTTGTTTTAAAGGAATTACAGCACAGTTGCTAATCCTGCATTTTTCCTCACAAAACTGCTTTGATAATTAGTTTTACAAGTAATGTGTTCGCATTTTAACACAGCAGTTGAACCAAATCTTCCCCAGCCTTATAGACTGGACTCTTTCAGCCACATCGTTGTTGAATTTTTACCACAGCGCTGTCAGGTTTCTTAATGCTAATTGATCAGCGTGTGTAGCCATTGATATGGTGCAGTTTACATTGTGCGGATGTATATGTATACTGTATATGTATATGTAAAATGTAACATTTTTGGAAGGAGTCCAAAGTTTTCTGACGTTACTGCTCAGTCCTACATAAGTGATAATGGAGAATTCATGGTTTCATGGATATTCCAAAACATTTAATGTAACTAAGAACAGATAAAAAGTATGATGTGCAGTTTTTCAATTAATGATCCTTGGCAAGTTTTTATATAAATGGTAAATGGCGCACTTATATAGCGCTTTACACTGTGTCTCATTCACCCATTCACACACACACCAATGGGAGCAGAGCTGCATACAAGGTGCTCACAGGGTTCAGTGTCTTACCCAAGGACACTTCGGCATGGGATCACCCGGGCCGGGATTCGAACCACCAACCCTACGATTAGTGGACACCCCGCTCTACCGACTGAGCCACAGCCACCCATATAAGCTGAATAAAACACTTTTCAGAATGTGAGTTCTGTCTTTTGCTCTTCATGTAGGCTTTTGAAGATGTCTACATCGAGCAGAGGAAGACTATCCGGATCATCCTGGAGTACGCCGACCGTGTGTTCACCTACATCTTCATCCTGGAGATGCTGCTGAAATGGGTGGCCTACGGTTTTGTGAAGTATTTCACCAACGCCTGGTGCTGGCTGGACTTCTTCATCGTGGATGTACGTGTGCTGCTATATTTCCTCTGTGTTCTTTAGTGAGAGTTATTTTATGATGGCCTCACACATACACACCTTGTCAAGTGCAAGCTAGTTACGTATGCAAGCTGTTCCATGCAGACGATATACTTTATTATTGATGAAATCCTATTCAGAACTAGGACATCATTTAGTTTGCTAAAAAGAGTTGAATATAATGGCATTAGCACAATTTTACCAGTAACAAAGATTTGGTTCTAGTTCATTTGTAGCTTTCTAAGGCTGCTTTGATATTTGATTAATTTTCCCGAATTGCCAGAATGATATTATAGAATTCTTCGAGAAAGATTTTTTTTTACAGCACTTCCAAGTGTCAAGCTGTTTTTTTTAACCAAGTGGGTCACAAGTTAAGGGCCAAGTGAGAAAAACCAACATGGAGGTCAAAAAAACAAACTATTAGTCTTGCTAATGAGCTTATAAGGACATTTATGACATGTTAAATTGACAATATTTGATAACAGCTTCGCTATTTTTGGGAAATTTACTTATTCGGAATGTCTTTTCTACCTTCCCTAAGCTAAAGTGAAGGGAAACAAACTCCTCCTCAACAAAGTTAAATCAACCTTTATTATTCATAATAATAAATCTAATCTAGAGAGAAAGCCAGGCTAGTTAGTTAGCTAATACAAGCTAAGACTGGTTAGAGCGTTGCTTATAAAAAGCTTCTTTTGTGTTGATATGAAAAGAAAAAACCACCTAGTGTTAAAATAGTCTATGTTTCATAACGTATCAGCTCTGCATGTTCATAAAAACGCCAACATCATGGCCTGTCACATTCACGGAGGCTTAAAATAGCAGAAAATAGTGCTGTGATGTCTTTGAGCTGACAGCCTAAATGAAAAGCATCCTAGCCCAGGAGTTTCTCCTGGATGTCGGCTCCGTGTCTGCTGTTACCATGCAGATAAAAATAATCTCCAGGGATTTTGTTTTCTTTTTCAGCAAGGTGTGACTGTGTTGGGCCATTTCCTGAAATGATGTCCTGAATATACAGAGTTACAGAGTATAATGGTATGCAGAGGTGACGTGTAGTAAGAGCATATCAGTTACTTTCTCATGAGTTATTGCACTTAGCCTTGAGCTGGGAACATGTTTTATCTATAGACGTCTCTATAGCAGGCTCATCACCCATGCATAACCATGAAAATGTTTGCGACTGTGATGCTTGAATATTTTAAAGCAATTCTCTGCAAAAAAGGCTCTGAAATCCTGTGGCTTGCAAAGAATTGTATATTCCTGTGCAATCCCATTCCTTTTTGTGCAGATTTAAATATATAACGGATAAAGAATACACTGTGAAGCCATGTGTGTGAGGAATAGAAACTGACACAGGCTTAATTCACGTAGCCAATCAATAAGAACGATTGTTGATGCGATATTCAAGCATTGCTAAACCCTCAAATGTTCCTTATTCTGAAAACCGCATTTGTGCCTATGTATTGTCTAATGCAGTGTTTAATGAAAATGTCTCTTGATTGATCTCCACTTTGACCCTCATTGTGAAGGACCCTCCAAGTGTCACTATTAATATCATGCAGAGATAAAACAATATCCTTTTCATTATAAATTTAGCAATTGTACAGTGTCTTTATGGTTTATGAAATAAATCTCTGTACTGTATGTATTAGGGATGTAACCAAATTTGAATACATTATTCAGATTGAACAGATTAGGTATTCCAAACAGATATGAAATATATATATTTTTAAAGGAAAAGCTTGTCAAGGAAGGAAGGAAGATGTGCATCAAGTCTGGTGTTAACAAATACTCAAAATAAAGTGCACGCTGCACGTTGTATTTATGGCCTTTGTTTACAACATGTTCACAGTGCTGGTATTTCTACCTCTGAGTATTGTTTAACAATGTTTCCCATCATATTGGTAATGTTTAGGCCACACCCACGTTGGGTATCAGTACAAATTAAAATACAGATATGGATATTTGAAGCACTAAGCAGATACGGATGCAGACACTGGCATTGCATTACTCTCCTATTATATGCCCATGGCCATGGTAATTATTATGTTAGCCACTTTTTACATCGGTAGCATATGTGTATCAAAGTTTACTTCATCATATGTTTCATTTTCAGGCTTTAAAATCTGCCATTTAGATGCATGAGTTTACCTTATAGCAAAATATTAAACATTGATAGGTACACACATCCGCTCATAGAAAATGGATGGATAGAAGGGCAGACATTACATTATATTTATTCATTTAGCAGGCGCTTTTATCCAAAGCGACACACTCACACACCAATGGTAGCAGAGCTGCATGCAAGGTGCTAGCTTGCCATCGGGGGCAACTTAGGGTTCAGTTTCTTGCCCAAGGACACTTCGGCATGGGATCACCCGGGCCGGGACTCGAACCACCAACCCTACGATTAGTGGATTAGTGGACAACCCGCTCTACCCACTGAGACACAGCCGCCCAGACATTAATACTATAAATTAACACGGAATGTGCAGTGACCAAGAAAATTGTTAAACAAATCAAAACTATTTTATTCTACTTTATAACTATCAGGCCAAACGAGAGTTGTTGTTTTTTTTGTGATTGTTCTCATAAATGCTTGATTTCTCTGCTTTTTTTTGCCATGCAACTTTTTGATTTTAGTGCTTTTCTTGCGGAAAACTACTTGGCAAATTGCAGTTGCATGAAATTGTTTTTGCGCGGTCTTTCGCACTCACATTTGTTGGTAAATGAACCCTTTAAGCTGTATTCATATTTGACGCACGTGAATTAAACAGGGTTTTGGCTGAATGCGCATTCTGATGACATCACATGATGTGTATTGGCCCAAATCTTCCGGACCATTTTCCGGATGAGACGTTAGACTGAGGTCCTGACTCTCTGTGGTCATTAAAAATCCCAGGATATTTCTCGTAAAGAGTAGGGGCAGAACCCGGGTGTCCTGGTGAAATTCCCCCATTGGCCCTTCTCTATCATGGCCCGCTAATAATCTCCATCTCTGATTTGGCTACATCATTCTCTCCTCTCCACTAGTAGCTGGTGTATGGTGGGCATCCTGGTGCACTATGGCTGCCGTCGCTTCATCCAGGTGGATGCTACACACTGGTGGTGGTTGAGGAGAACTGTAACTAACTAGTTTGTCCAACCTTTTGGCTGGATTTTTGCAGATTCTACATCCCATTGTTTATAAATGTGAAATAAGTAGATTTATTTACATTAATTCATTTAGCAGATGCTTGTGAAACAAGATAGAGCAACAGAAACCGAGAGAAAGAGCAAATAGGAAACGTAGATAGTCCAGTGATTTCTTTTAAGAAGCTAGGTGTATTTATAAGAAATGTATTGTTGCAGTGTAGTCTCGGTTATCTAGCTATCCTAATCCACTAGGCTAGCATGCTAGCAAAGTTGAAATTTGTGTTAGCCTAGGTCTAAAGCAGTGGTCTTCAACCATTTCGAGCACACGATCGCGTTGGAAGTGAAAATTCAAACTCAAAAAAGAATCAAAAAGCATCCCAAGAGTAATGCAGTTTTACTTTAACAGTAAAGCAGTTCATCTACCGGTACAGGATTACTGTACTGTACTGTACTGTAATTGGCCAGAATGAATGTTTTTCTTTGGCTACTCCCGACCCATACAATTGCACACCACTGATTAAATTAAAGATGTATCGATATTCAAATCTAGCCAACTAGCAAATATTTTACCATTGCATCTATTTCATTTGTTTTCTTTTTTTTATGTGTTGTGATCACTGACGGTACATGGATGGTTGTGAGATACTAAAAATGGCTGACCGATCGACCAGTAGATTGTGATTGACAGTTTGACTGACAGCCACTACTCTAAAGCTTGTGGAACGGGACTGAAATCTATCACAGGACTCAGTAGAATCAGTGTGGCCAACTCTTTTCAGGGAAACTAGCTAATCCATGCTCAAAAGACACATGCAAGACAGTCACTAACATCTGCTCAAAACTCACTAGATGTGTTTGTTGTTTGGCTCTTGCTTTTTTTTCTTCTTCTTCTTCTTCTTTTTTTTTTAAAATCAAGTCACTTAAGGGGGTTAGAAAGTTGCCAAATCTAGTGTAATAGTTGTGTGTGGGTGTTATGAGGCTTATTTCCCAAATAAAATCTGAAGACACTTTGACGTGGTCTTCTTTAAAACTTGTTTTATTTCTTTTCTTTTTGTCAATATCTTCTTCACTGCCCTATTCACACTGAACTCAAAACAGTACCTTCTCATCAAAATAAAAGTCCTTTTAGAAATACAATATATTCCATTACCCAAATACAGGATAAATCCTTTACATAACAAATCTGTCAGCACCAACAATAAAATCTTTTCATATATCTAGCTCTTACATTAGCAACAAAGCTTGTAATTTGGCAACACCGATCAGGATAAATTAGTCCAGTTTTTGTTATATAGAGCCAGATTGTTTTGCAGGTCTGTTAGCTTGGTTTGTTGGGAAATCCTCTTCGAACTTCATTAGCATGTATGTTTTACCCTTTCACCAATGGCCACATTACACTCCTACCCTTTTATATACTAATATCTAAAGCACTTGGAGGGCAACTTCACAGTAAGGGACAAAACGTGTACTTGTATGAGTGTATTATTGTTCCTGTGTGTGCCTCTCTCCTTTGTGTAGCTGTGTTATGATGACAGTATTTTGTTTATGTACATATATTGTGTGTGTAGTTTGTGTGAATGCGTGTTCTGACCATGTTCCTGATCTAACCGCCTTTCAGCAGAGCACATCACGCCCGACACTTTCTCCCAGACTTAGACTGAGCCAGGCTGCTTGGAGAGCTGGTGTGGCAGATAGAGTTACACTTGAGCCATTACTATAACATGGACAATCATTTACCATAACACATCAGTTCTTATAAAGAAATGCTAAGTGTCCAGAGGAAGGCTAGGTCCATTTGGTTCTTTTACTGAGAAATTTAATTTGATCAAACTAAAGATACAACTAGAAAACAACAACAAAAAAGCGAAACAATTATAGCTTCAGAAAGCTAGTGAGCTAGTGACTTGTAAGTAGAATAAAAAAAACATTGAAATTTTTGGTGCTCTATCGTCATCAGGGTTTATGTCAGAGGAATTTCCCTGGCTGGATGAACAGGCCTATCCAATACATGTCCACACAACTTCTTGTCCCATGAGAATATCTGAGGTGGTGATGTTGGGGATGTGTGGTAGATGGCAAGTGAAGTATTAGTCACCGCTCTGCCTTGGTTTTGCTTTGTGTTCCATCTATTCCTCTGCTTGACTGTACTGTGTTTGTACACAGCCCAGCTCAGAGAAGCTCCAACAAAAGACCACCATCATGTCCTGCATGCTTTTACCTGCATCAAGCCTTCTTTTCCTCTCAATCAGATATGCCTCATTCCTTATTCCTTTTATTTTCCTTCTGATCATGCTACTGTCTTTATTTGCTCACATTTCTGCTTTTCAGTTTTATTTGTAATATGACTGTTAAGGGAACATGTTAGAAATATCTTACCTGATTACAATCATATTATTACAGCAGATCAGACTCTTTGCTTCAATTATCCATAACAAATTGACTGAATCATGGATCATCATAGTGAATTCATATGATTTATTAAAACTACTTAAAAGAAAAATCCATCCTGAACTACATGCATGTTCATCTCCAGGATTTATTATGTAACGAAATACTGAGTTGTTTAATTAGTATACACGTCTTTAATGGACACGTTGGTCTATTTTCACTTTGGTGAACAGTTTTCTACCGTGTGAACAATGCTGGTTGACTACCTGCTGATAGTGATGCAGTGGGATTTATTCTGCCTTCACCTCTACATAAAGAGAGAGATGCGGCAGCGCTTTAGTCCTTTAGTCTGTCCAGATCTCTCGCTTCCTCATTGGTTCAAACTGCTGAAACAGATCAGGTACCAAAACATTTATGCGAATACTGCCATCAATGCCATTATGCTTGTCGTCCTGTAGATCCCTCGCTACCCGAGGAGATTCTCTGCGGTAAAAAGTGTGTCGTATAACTGCGTTGCATTCTGGAACTTTGAGTCCTGCGTTTGTTGTCTCCACTACTTCGAGACTGGATTTCTCGTAGAATGAACGGTGAAACCTGACCATTTTCCCTTATGTTCGAGCATGCTGAATTTTTTATCCCGATTAAACGCCGTTGTAACTGTGCTAGTAATGACCCCAAAACGGGACAGAACTTGTTACATGTCACAGGAATAATGAAAATACAGCATCACCCAACACAGTAGCACCCGACTCTCTAAGCACATCACAAATATTTCAATATAAACAAAATTAATGTTTCAGGGTGGAGTTTTCTTTTAACATAAGACTCGGCTTTATGGCTCATGAGTCATTGGAATTTGCTTTGGATTACATTGGAATGTCATTTGCTTCTTTTTATGTTCCTTTTTGCTTCAGTTTCCTGTCTTCATTTGGCCACAGCCACACATCTCATTGACCTTGCCTTGCAGAGTGAGCGCGTTGGCACATGAGGAGCACTGGTGCCAGCTCGCCTGGCCCACCATACACGTGCCTTCCATTGGCTCAAGTTAAAGGTGACGATTACCTGCAAAGATCCAATCTTTATATGAAGGTGAAAGCTTTATGGACTATTCCTAGGCCTCTGAGGCGGGCTTGTGGACTTGCAGTAAGACAGAATGGTTGTGTAGCCATTTTAATGTTTCTGTTGTTAAGTTAAGAACGACTGGAACTCAGTTCCAGTCTTGGAGATCTCATGCAACGCACACTGGTTTTATCCAATTTCCTTGCGGTAACTCATATGATACAGGTCATGGAGTGTATTAAAGTCAGTAAAAACACAAGAATGTATGAAGCAGGACTGAGTTTGGTGAGCCACTGTACAGATCAGATCATGAGCGTTAAACTTGATCTACTTCAGAGATATCCGAAAGCTAATCCACTCCCAGAGCCACAGACAATATACTGTAACACCTACAGTATAGCAAGTGATCAAGACAGATATAGGTGTGTTAGGAGCTAACTCTGATAATCTTGCCAATAGTCTAGAGTGGTACATTCAGGATAAAGCTTTCACCTTTGTTAGAACCCCCTCTGTAAATCGGTCAGCTTGAGTGTTGTGTACTTTTTGCTGTGTTTTTATTTAATTTATTTATTTTCTACCAAGTCTCTGTCAGTGGTTTATTGGAGGTGCTCAGACATTGTTCGTATTCCTTTACACAGAAACTCAAGCCCCGTTTATATGGGTAGTGCCTATCCATGCACTTTGGTGTTTCTCTACTTGCCTTGGTCTTTTATGTAACTATTTTTACACTGTATAGAGTAAATATCCATCATAATTAAGATATCATTTTTCACTTAGATGACCAGTGTGCAATAATTACGTATACTAGAACATTGACATTACCACACTTGACTGTGTGTGCGTGTGCTTCAGCTTGGATGGCACATCAACACACACAGGGCTTTGGTTTCTGGAGTATGATCTTGTCCTTTCAATGTCGTCTCGTAAGGTGATCTCCTCTAATCGGCCCCTTCCCTTTATGTTATAGTGTATCTGTGTGGCATTTTTGAGTCTCTGTAAACTCTATGTGAGGTCGATGTGACTGCAAACCTGACATACATGTTAAACATCTACATGTTTACCTGTATTCTTTCTCTTAGGTGCCATTAGTATGTCTGTCTTAAATTGTTTGGGATTTTATGCCACAGCCAAGACCGACAAGGAGACACAATGTTAGAAGGGCAAGGGTAAGGTTCTTGTAATCTGTTGGGGTTTTCATATTTGACTTCTTCATTGTCTCCTTTGTGCCAGAACTCCCTTACCAAGGCCCCCTTAATCAGCGTGGTGTCTCTGCCTTTCCTCTTCATTTATTTGAGTCTTATGTCTCTCTCTGTCACTTTCTCTCTTCAACCATCAGTTTCTTCACAGGTAAAAAAAAAGAAGCTCGCAAGATTCATCGACCTCCTAAAACTAACTGAGATCAAAATCCAGGGGTGTGACTGCTGCCTCTTATAACCCTAAACATGACACTCTCTCTCTCTCTATCACTATTTCAAGGATATATACATGTATAAAGACATTATTATATATGTATATACCCATCCAAGTACGTCTATATATGTGTGTAAAGCTATATTCAAGCAGCTCTAGGACCATCTCGTCCATAGACAGCTTTGCCCATCTAACAGTCTGGATCCTTTTTTGCTTCTCTGTTTTCTGTGTAGGTGTCTATAGTCAGCCTTATAGCTAATGCGCTGGGCTACTCCGATCTAGGGCCAATTAAATCACTCAGGACACTCAGGGCCCTGAGACCACTCAGAGCATTGTCCCGTTTTGAAGGGATGAGGGTAAGAAAAGCTATAGAGCTGATCCTGCATGCCCATTCAACAGTTACAGCATGCTAGAGCTGATTAAAAAAAAACAGCAAACGAAAACAGCAACAACAACAACGCCAAAGTCATACCAGGGGGATCAAAAGAAATGAAAATAAATCACTTTTTTCATACATATTGCGATTTCATGCATTCTTTACCAGATATGTCAGTGTTTGAGTTATGATGCAGCCGGGATATTCTTTAGAACACAAGCGTTCCCTGATTTTAGTGGAATCCTCTTGTGTTCAGCTTATTCCTAGTTAATTCTCAAAGTAAGGAATACAACACGAGTGTGCTGTGTTAGGAAAGTAAACAATGACCGTGTGGGGTGCTGATGTGAAGCGTTATTACTGCGACCACCCAGATGTTCATTATTTTCCTATAACAGAACCTTCGGAAGAGTTTTATTTTTCTTATGCCACAGCAGTTTGCTATCTCTAACAATTTCTTATTTAATAAGAGCTACACATATCACTTCGTATCCATTTATCGTTATGTTTAATGTTGTGACTTTTCCGCTAAACAAGCTAGGGCAGCTATAAACAGCTGTTCCTGATCTTGAGCAGCCTTTTCTCTCTTGTGACGTTTATAAGACGAAATAAAAAAGGTTGCTGAGAAATGTCCTGAAGAATTTCAGCTTTAGTTCCAGCTGTCATAAAGTGTTGACACTGACAACGCCTTCAAAAATACATCTCCACACCATATCAACAATTATACATGTTTTTTTTTAATGAGTTTTTGTGGCGCATCCACCATACAAGTCCCTGTGTGAGTTGTTACAACTAAAACGATAAGGTAATAGAACAAATGGCATTAATATAAAGCTGCCGACTATTACAGAAAATTGATCAACACATTCTGACCAATCAAAATCGAGAATCCAACAATGCTGTGGTATAAGACCTAACAGATAATTAAGACTTCATAACATTCTGACAAAACAAAGGCTTCTCAAAGCTGTGTCATCACAAATTCTAATATGATGAATGTTTCATAAAAAAAGAAAATGAGATTTTTGGATTTAAAAAAAAAAGCAAAGGTTATTAAATTGTAAATTGAGACCAGCTTCAATCAATTGGCTGCTCCTTTGGCCTGATTTTCTCAACCTCTGCTTATAATGGAGAGCCCCCATCCCTCCATCATTCCCTCTCTCTCACTGACTCCTTCTGCATCTATCAGAGAACAACCAGCAGCACAGATCCGCTGGATCACTGAACTCTCACCTCCGCCTGCCCCATACAATACCCCACAGAGCCACTTCAGAGCGAAAGACTCCTTTACACGATGGGGTCGTCACTCCTATCGCACCATAGCACAATCCAAGTGCAAGGAATTAGCGTGGCTCTCAATTATCTCCAGCAGCTAGTCTTTAGTAAGAGTAGGTGTTAAGCTGAGTCTTCTCAGCACTCATCCCTGCTTTGGTGGTTGTGAACGGTGGTGCCTGGTTGTTGTCGCTTTCAGTCCCACCTCACTTATCCCTGGACTGGTTGCCTTGAGCTTCTGTTGCCTTTCTAACCTCTCACCTTCTTCCCAATCCCCTATCTCCTAAACGCCCCCCTCCCCCGCCCCCTCCCTGCCTACCTTCCTTCCTTACTTCCTTCCTCAATCCCTCATCCTGTCCTGTCCATCTCACCCTGTCCAACCTGCTGGAGTTGCGCCTCACCTCTCTTTTGCTTGTCCAGGATCTGCTCATAGGACTGAAAATAAGAGAGCCTCACACAACAGCAGTGTGGGTGTGAGAGGAGGATATTTGCTAAGCTTCTGTGGACTATGGGAATGTAAAATAAAGTTCTCTGAAGCCTTGGGTTCAGAGGTAATGATCAAAACGTGGTTGTTTTGATCACTGGAACAGTTTGTACCACTGAATAGGGTGGAAAATTTACAGCATGACTTATGCCTTAAGATAAGTGCTGATTAGAAATTTGAGAGTGTTCAGATAATATTTATGGAAATTCACTACCTTTTTGAGTCAAAACAGAAGCTTAGGAAATTGATCAGGCAGCCTGTTGGCAGTACGTGGTTTTATTCACAGCATGGCACTCTTAGGACATGGCACGATGATTCCTGTTAGAAACGCTGAAACTGGGAGACTGGACCCACTAGAGCAGAGAGATGTATATAACTTACAGCCAATTATCACGATCATTGTGACTCAAAATACACCCATTTCACTCTGGGCAAAACTTGTGTCCTGTCTACAGAATGATCAAATGACCCAAAAATGACAGATCAGATTATACAATAAACATAATTATGCACGGATTTCACAGGCCTCTGCTGCTGTTGATTTTTTTAAATCTATTAATTCTATTTAATCTTTCCAAATTAGTTTTTATTTGCAATGTTTTTATGCTTCTTAGTTTTGTTTGTCTTCCTGGTTTATTTCCTTCATGTATTGTAATCTAATATTATGACTACTGGCCTTGTTTCTAAAACGTTGTAAAACTGCGTTGTCCCTATGACAATCCAGTTTTGATTGGGTCGAAATAGCTAAGTGCTATTATCTAGTAATAGAAAGAAAGATAATTAAATGCATACTATATCTATACATTTATACAGTATTATTTTTTTGTTCATTAAATGAAATGCTATTTTGTTTTAACTGAACAAAAAAGTTTGAGTTAAAAATGAATAAATGACTTGATAAGGAGACAGCAGCGCAGAGAGGTGAGAAATTAGACGTTTTAAAATGGTTTATCAGCATTATTTAAACAGAACTACATTAATGATGAAATATTTATGAAGGAATTTGGAAGGTTTGATCTGGGTTATGGTTAATCTTAAGGCTAGCCCAGTTTAAACACAGATCATTCATGTCCATCTACTCTGATACGACCTATGTTCACGTTAATCACTCTTGTGAGTATGCACGTATGTAAATCTCTCTGTGCTGGTGCCTCTCCTGATTCATGTATTTATTGATTTTAACAGTGTTTGAGTTTGCACAATGATGCCATGTAACTCGCATGTCCAGTTCAATTGCCAATGCACATTATGCACTTTTGAAAGCCATTTTCCCTCGCTTTTATATCTGTGTTGAATGTCATGAAAAATTGCAATGTCTATGTGACATTTAAATGTGTGCTAAATTCAAAGGCAACATTGATTCTCCTGACAAAGAACTTTAAATGGGGTCGCCTTTTATCCGATATTTGAATTCATTTAAACTAAATATTCCAAAGTATTTGTTTGTGTAGTGATCGTGTATCATCTTATGATGTATAAGGATTATGTATACTATAGTGCTGTATAAGGGCTGAAGAAATGTTACACTGATTTGATCATGGGGAAGGTCAAGAGAAGCCCCCCCCCCCCCCTTAAATTTTCCTAATTATCAGTCCTTGTAACAGCAAATGGAGAGACCATGCCCCATATATTTGCTAGGAGAATTTTATTATTCCACAGTATTAAATAAGGAGTGTAAGGAGGGAATATGGCTCCACTGTGGAATCTGTGAAAAACATGCATGCTAAGCTGCCTGCCCCAGAGCTGCGGCTCAGCCAGCCTAACACGGCGTGCGAGCATCAACAGCACACTCCGCTCCTCGCTAATCACTGCTGGATGGGATACTGAACAGGGCTGAGGGTGGAAGGGGATTAGGGGAAAGACCAGGGAAAGTAGGGGTTTCATATGATTCAGAGGTCATGATTAAAACTGCATGTAGTGCCATACAGTAGTTCTCTTTTCCCCAAAGTGATCAATTTATGGAAACCCTTTCATGCATAAATTATTTTAAAACATATGTCACATGTATTTTACTTGTTCTGAATAGCACCTTTATTAAATAATAAATGGATATAAACAAAAATTAAGTAATCATTCTGGTTATAGATTTTTATTTTAGAATGATTTCATTCTAAAATATTTATCATGTTGATGACCAAATGGCGCACGGTGGCTTAGTGGTTAGCACGTCCGCCTCACACCTCCAGGGTCTGGGGTTCGAGTCCCGCCAGGGCCATGTGTGTGTGGAGTTTGCATGTTCTCCCCGTGTGTCGGGGGTTTCCTCCGGGTACTCCGGTTTCCTCCCCCAGTCCAAACACATGCATGTTAGGCTGATTGGCGTGTCTAAAGTGTCCGTAGTGTACGTGTGAGTGTGATTGTGCCCTGCGATGGACTGGCACCCTGTCCAGTGTGTACCCCGCATTGTGCCCGATGCTTCCTGGGATAGACTCCAGGTTTCCCCGTGACCCTGAAAAGGAGTAAGCGGTTGAAGATGGATGGATGGATGGATGGATGGATGGATAACCAAATGTATAGAACATACTGTATATATTTATATATTTCACTTTTCTATTTGAAATAATAATTACAATCAAAATATTCATAATATTTGTTGTAATTTTAGATTGTGTATATAAAGACACATGCACTGAGAATTACAAGTCTTGAGAACAACAAAAATCAGCATAATGATTTATAGTATATTACAGTAATGGTTTCAGGTGATTACATTTCTCTCAAAACTGCCTTATATTTCAAATTCCAATAAGACCAAAGCCATCAGTAGCTGATAGTCCAAGAAAGCAGAATTAGCCATGCTTTCTGGGTGAGAGAGTTGGCCTTGTCAATCAGCGACATTAGCCAATCATAGGCATCTGTGAGGTCATGTATGAGGAAGAGGGCGGATAGCGCTTTCCTCCTCGTGTGTTACAACGCCATGTGATGCAGTAAGAGCAGCAGTTTAAAACGTTGCGGGTCGCTGGCTTCATGTGTCTCGGAGGAATCATGAGTTAGCCCTCACCTTCCCGGTTTAGTAGCTGTTGTATGACAGAGGGGAGAGCTAGCTGAATTAGAATGTGACCAAATTAGAGAGAAAAATGAACACAAACCCTGTCTTAAAATGACTGTGGACATTGTGCATGAAAGGGTTCAAATAAATCTGTAAATTTGTAAGTCGCTTTGGATAAAAGCGTCTGCTAAGTGAATAAATGTAAATGTAAATCTTATATGGCCTTTTGCTTTGAGTACACTCCTACCACAGTATTTATTCTGTGATACCTTAAAAATATGATGCTGCTTTATATATGTTTGTTCATAGCTTGTAGTAATTGTGATGAGTATATACACTACCAGTCAAACGTTTAAACACAATCATTCTTTATTTTTCTCCACATTTTAGAATAATAATAAAGTCATCAAAACTCTTGAGTAACACAAATAGAACTATGGGAATTATATTGTGATATAAAATCCCAAATAAATCAAAATAATTTCATATTTTAGCATCTTCAAAGTAGACGCCCTCTCTGCTTAGAATTTCTAGAAATGTATTCTTGGCGGTTTCTCAACCGACTTCTCGAGGAATTTCCCTGAGATGCTTTTTAAACAGTATTAAAGGAGTTCCCACCTACGCTGGACTCTTATCGGCTGCTTTTCGGAATATTTCCCTCCAAGTCATCCATTAAAAATATATTTTTTTGTAAATTAAATGATAGTTTTCTAATGAAAGAAATGAATGTGTTGGCACAATTATATTTTTGTCTACAACACCGATTTCAAACATTTAATCATACACCTTCAGATTGAAACGTTTTTAAGATCATGAGAGACATTTCAGTCACGTGACTCCAAACTTTTGACTGGTAGTTTATATGTGTGTACAGTTTCTGGGTCCTCACGCAGCACTGTATTGTCTCTTCCATTCTTGCTCTAGGTTGTAGTCAACGCCTTGGTGGGTGCCATCCCTTCCATTATGAATGTGTTGCTGGTTTGCCTCATCTTTTGGCTGATTTTCAGTATCATGGGCGTCAACCTGTTTGCGGGGAAGTATTACTACTGCTTCAACGAAACTTCTGAGGAATACTTTAAACCAGACGTGGTGAACAACAAGACGCAGTGCTTGGACCTCATTGCTTTAAACTACTCTGAAGTGCGCTGGAAGAATGTAAAGATCAATTTTGACAACGTGGGTTCTGGCTATCTGGCTCTGCTCCAAGTGGTGAGCTTCTTTATCCGTGACACTCATGCTAGCAATCAATATTTCCAGTATATTCCTTTCTTTGTCTTTATGTTTGTGGTTATGTGACAGGGTTTGGTTAGGACTGGCTGGACTGTAAGAATATGTCTCTTCATGCATGTATAATTCAGCTTCCGTATTGTTCATTGTGCTGTGTGGACATTCATTCATCTTCGGTGAGTGCTTTATCCTGGTCAGGGTCTTGGAAGAACCAGAGGCTATCCCAGCAACACTGGGTGTCAAGTGTGGATACGCCCAGGCGGGGACTCCAGTCCATCTTTGGGAACCATGCACACACACATTCATACCTAGAGGCAATTTAGCAGGGCCAGTCCACCTACTGGTCTGTTTTTGGGAGGTAGCAGGAAAACGGAGAACCCAGTAGAAACCCTTTCAAACACAGGATCAAACCGAGGACCCTGGAGCTGTGGGGAAATGCAAATGCATGTTTAATGGATTTGTTTTGTTGTTTTTTTAATCATAGGCTACTTTCAAAGGTTGGATGGACATTATGTATGCAGCTGTTGATTCACGAAAGGTATGAATAAGAATATCGGTATCTGTTTTTTGATGACCCTTGTAGAATTCAAAGCCAACTCTTTCATTTGTTGTATGATTTCAGTTGGAACAACAGCCTGTGTATGAGGAGAGCCTCTATATGTACCTTTACTTTGTCATCTTCATTATTTTTGGCTCATTTTTTACTCTCAACCTGTTTATTGGTGTCATCATCGACAATTTCAACCAGCAAAAGAAAAAGATAAGGCTCCTCTCTTTTGTCATTGATTTCTTTATGATTCGAATATTCTTTCATTCTTTCAAACATTAAATTGATTGTAACCAAAGATTGTCTGTTCCTATACTTTGGAGGTCAGGATATTTTTATGACAGAAGAACAGAAGAAATACTACAATGCAATGAAGAAACTTGGTTCAAAGAAACCACAAAAACCCATACCTAGACCTCAGGTAATATACTGTACACTCATATACAGCTACACACAAAACAGTAAAGGTACTGTATGTCTTGGGACTAATCTTGAGTCTCTCATCTTGTTAACTATTTGTCCTTCAGAACCAGATCCAGGGAATTGTGTTTGACTTTGTGACACAGCAAGTCTTTGACATCTCTATCATGATCCTCATTTGTCTGAACATGGTGACCATGATGGTGGAAACAGATGATCAGTCAGCGGAGACAGAAGAGATACTGTACTGGGTGAACTTCATCTTCATTGTGGTCTTCACTGCTGAATTCGTCCTCAAGCTCTTTGCCCTGCGTCATTACTATTTCACCAATGGTTGGAATATCTTTGACTGTGTCGTGGTCATTCTTTCGATAGTTGGTAAGTCCTTCTTCTTTTTGTAAGGTCTTTATATGATTGTATAATCCTCCTTCCTCTGCTCATTTTTGTCTTTCCCATTTGTGTCTTCCAATAGGTATGTTCCTGGCAGACATGATTGAGAAGTACTTTGTGTCACCAACACTGTTCAGGGTTATTCGCTTGGCACGAATTGGTCGTATCCTGCGTCTGATTAAAGGTGCCAAAGGCATCCGGACTTTACTGTTTGCCTTGATGATGTCACTGCCAGCTCTGTTCAACATCGGCTTATTGCTCTTCCTGGTCATGTTCATCTTCTCCATCTTCGGCATGTCTAACTTTGCCTATGTCAAACGGGAAGCTGGAATTGATGACATGTACAATTTTGAAACGTTTGGAAACAGCATGATCATTCTGTTTATGATCACCACCTCAGCAGGGTGGGACGGCCTATTGGCTCCCATCCTCAACTACGAGCCAGACTGTAATGCTGATTTGGAGAACCCAGGTACCTCGGTAAAGGGCAACTGTGGCAATCCTTCCGTGGGCATTTTCTTCTTTGTCATGTACATCATTGTGTCTTTCCTGATCGTGGTAAATATGTACATCGCCATTATCCTGGAAAACTTTAGTGTGGCGACAGAAGAGAGTGCTGATCCGCTGTGCGAAGATGACTTTGAGTCCTTCTATGAGATCTGGGAGAAGTTTGATCCTACAGCTTCGCAGTTTATCACGTTTGCGAAGCTCAGTGAGTTTGCTGACACTCTCGAGCACCCCCTACGGGTACCTAAGCCCAACACAATAGAACTCATTGCCATGGACCTGCCGATGGTGAGTGGAGACCGAATTCACTGCCTGGACATCCTGTTTGCCTTTACTAAGCGTGTTCTGGGCGACAGTGGTGACCTGGACATGATGCGGCAGCAGATGGAGGAGCGCTTCATTGCAGCCAATCCGTCTAAGATATCTTTCGAGCCCATCACCACTACGTTGCGGCGCAAGCAGGAGCACATGTCTGCTTCGGTCATCCAGCGTGCTTACCGAGCCCACCTTGTACGCAGAGGCTTCATTTGCAAGCGCCTTTTAAGCAGTGGCAAGCTAGAGAATGGAGGGACCAACCAGGAGAAGAAGGAGGACACGCCCTCCACTGCCTCACTGCCCTCCTACGACAGTGTGACCAAACCCGAGAAAGAAAAACTGGATGAAAGCGAAAGCATAGGCAAGAACGGCAAAAACCAAAAAGACATCAAGGAATCAAAGTGTTAGAACTATGCCAGTGCTTATAGCCAAAACAAGACACGATTGTGATGGGACTCTATCAACTCTAACAAATGTAAAGGAAAATCATTTTCAATGAAACCCAGAAAAGCGGAAAAAAAAAGTTGTTTACAGACATTACAGATGTGCCAGTGTAGAGAAAGCAGCTTGGTTTCTTACCACTTTGATTATGACCAAATCAAACCTTAATGAGCTTACTGTGTGGCATCTGTGCTCAGCGACCAAGATTTTACAGCTCGACAAAGCAACTACAAACACGATGAAAGGCCATGGCAGATATCTACGTTAGGGACCACCACCCATAGAATATACACCACCCCGTGTGGACTTTAGCATTCCTCTGCTACAGATTTGCCCCTTAAAAACACTGCCAAAATCCAGCGGGAAACCCCCCACTCGGTACAGGAACATTTCTGGAACATTGTCCTTTGACCAGAAAAGGAGCAGATTACAGTAGAGTGGACTGAAATTAGAGGGGAAGCTGAGGAAAATAACAAAATTATGCAAGGGTTATGTCAGATGAATTATATATATATATATATATATATATATATATATATATATATATATATATATATATATATCTTATTTGAGAAACAAAAATGACGGTAAAAAGAAACATTTGGCCCATGTCGCTAGTCTTTTCATCATCTCTTTGTTATACTTGCATAAAAAAAGACATTTTATACATAGACTTCCACACTGCAAATTGGGTTGGGCTCATTAATCAGGGTTTTGACTTGGGCTGTAACGGACATGTTCAGACTGCGTTCCAGATAAATAAGTAACTAATTGTGCTCGTTCAGTGCATAGAAATGACTTGCATGGTGGCATGTTTTGATCAGAAATCATGCATGTATAATCATAGTCCACTTGACACTTCTACTTTGACCACAGATGTGGCTTGACCATATGTTCGAGGCTGTCCACAGGAAAATATTTCAGTAGAAATGACTGGAAAAGGACAATTGGTAATACTCAAAAATGGTTCTTAATTGTTCTGGTTGTTCTTACCCCACCATTAACATAGCTTTGTTTCAGATCACGTAAAATCCATATAGTTAGTCAGTGGATTATCAAAAGCAGCTAAAACAAAAAAAATTCTATATACATTGTGGTACAGTTGAAGCACTTGTAGGTCCACAGACTTTCCCACCCGCAGACATTTGGACATTTTGGTTAGGTTTCTATTCAAATCAACGTCTTGAGCAAATAAACCTTTTCATTCATTTATTTTCCTTTCACACCAGCAGTATGATTTTGCCCTTAATTTCCAGTCTTGTAACATGCAATCAAGGGTCTATGAAGGTTGTAGTAAGCCACCATGCCATCTATAATCTCTTACAATACTTTGTCAGTCGGGACCAGACCTCTCTTGGAGGTGACCTCTTTAACATTCTTTTTTATTTATTTATTTATTTTTAAAATGTTGTTTCAGTCTATTTGTTTTAAAGGTGATGCATAATCATGGTGACCATATCAGGGGTTGTGTGTTTTGTAGGACATTTGTTTTGGCGTGGAGACATTAGGGAGAGCAGTAGGGTAGCTATTATGAATGCATCTACTGGGTGGCTTTCTGAATAATAGAGTCAATATTAACAATAGAAAACGTGTAGTACGGGGAATATATAGAGTGGATGGTATACAATGAAGCTGTGCTCTGAGAATGATGTGATAAAAGGAACAATGCAGGTTATGGTGAAGGATGCTTGTGTCGGTGAATATTATGCAATTATGGAACGTTCATCTGTTTTTTAAATACTCTTTGTCTATATGACAAGCCTGAGCAAACTGCCATCCACTTTTGCTCTGAATGTGAAACATTTTTAAAGCTTGGAAAAGAACAAAAATGTAATTCCTCCAAATGTCTTTTATTTACTCGTTGTTTCTACTCATTATGGCATGGGCTATTCGAATGTCTTACTGGAAGAACTACAGGGAACCAGAGAAGATGTTTTACAAATACGAACAACCAAGATCAGTCATCAGTCTTTTCTCACAAAGGAAAAGGTGAAGTGACAGTTTAAAAAAAAAATAGTTGTAACTCGCTCCTACCTGCCAAGCTCTTCTCTGCCCTCATTACCCCATGCACATAGAAGGTGAAAGGTGACGATGACCTCGAGTCATTGAAGGCACTAGAATCCACACCATCAGAGCCTGAGTGTGTGTATTTAGTGTTTACATCCCAGCTCCCTCTCTCCATCAGACCTGATTCTTGGTCTGTCGACTGCCTGAGATCTCCTGAATGGGAACTGTGGACTCCAAATCGGTGCCCAGTGAAAAGCATAGGCGACCATGCAGTTTCTCCTGACACACCCCTTTCTCCTCGAATGCGATTGTATCGTGTTGTAAAATCACTCTTACACACTGTATGACGTGTTAATGTATGGTTCAGTGGGAGCTATGATGTCCTTAACACTTGAGAGAGACGACAAGTATTGTAATATATGCTTTTCTTTTAACCGGCATGCTTTGTTGTGGTTTTTGTAAATACAGAATGTTACAGATTAAACGACTACTATTAATCGGTTAATGAATTTATTACAATGACAATAATACATGAATGGCTTCCAGCTAATGCCCTTGTCAAATTTGTTACCTTCCTTTTTATTTTTATTGATCACTTCAAATTGTCAGGGGAAGAACTGAATGAACTGAATCTATTGTACCAAGGATACTATATTAGACAAAGTATATAAATATATATGAATATACGTAATATATGTATATGTATGAGAGCATATATAGAAGAGCACTGTCAGATTTTCGTTTTGTTTATATATGCAACATGTCCAGTGGATGTCAATTTTTGTTTGTGTTTGGGGAACAAATTCACGCACCGTTTTTATTGGAGCTGCTTGGAACTTAATACTATATGATGATTATGATTACACTACCAGCACACCTTTGTGAATCCCGAGTCCTGTCTAAGAGCTACACACACTGCGCGTTTGCCCCGTCCGACTTTCGGCCGACGTCCACCCACCGAGTCAGAAGATCTCAACAGTCACTGAGATGATGATGTCCCCTTTTTTCTTTCAGAGCCGTAATTCCCGGATCAGAACACCGGCTGTAACATCTTTCAAGTCATTTGTTTGTCTTCTTCAGTTCCTGTGATTTGTTTCTAGTGCTACTTCACAAATTATGTGTGCCTTTTTCCATGTTTCTGCAATGCAGCCCCCCCCCCCCCCC
>JAFFST010046502.1:59334-78390 GCA_022414735.1 Noturus placidus | reverse complement strand
GTACTGTGTTTATATTCCTGTAAAGCTGCTTTGAGACAATGTCTGTTGTAAAAAGCGCTATACAAATAAAATTGAATTGAATTGAATTGAAAATATTTTGGTAATGATAGTGAACGTATTAAACAGGATGTTTCAGACAAATGTCCTCCAGTAGTTTCACCTCCACCTCCTCAGAAGCACTTTGGTTGCACAGAAGGACTTTTGTTCTCTCTGGAAATGACTACTTTTAACTACGTGCATTATCATGACGGAAGTACACTGCTGTGATTATACTACTCCTACATACATATAGTGTTCGCAGTAGAAGTATCAAAAGATGCATCACGCCTATCTATCTGGGGTTCATTGTGAAAATTAGGGCCTTTTGAATGAAAGATGTTTTAGCCCGCTAGTCTTTAATAGCTTCAATAGCTTCTCTCCAGATGCGGTTTCATAGCAAGAGCTGCAAGCTAATTACACCTTTGTTGCTAATGTTTCTGCTAATAAACCTTGTAACTGAGGTCAACAGTTTAGCCAAGCCTTTTTTCTCTATTTATTTGGCCTGTTAATGGCAGGCTATCAGATTGCTATCTTTCTTTCCTGTGCCGGTCTCTCCTGCTCGCCTGCTGTAGCCTGGAGGGGGACACATCTGAAGTGAGCATCTGGACGAAAGCCTGCTGAATAGGGTTCTTTTTCCCTGCGCTCCAGTGAGCGTGCTGGAGCGCTTTCTCACTTGCTTTTCACCTCTCTCGGTCCATTCAGACTCTCTTCCTCTTCTGTCATCTCATGTCCATTTCTCATCTTTCAAGCTTCTTTATTTCCCTCGCCATGTCCATCCGTTCGTTCTGTAGGACAGAGTGCGTAAATGAAATGGGGAAGTTGGGCCCTGGGTTGAACGGACAGATTTATTGACGAGCGCAGAGGCCCGGTGGTCTACGAACCTGTATAGGAGACCAGATAAATAAAACAGGCTGGGCTGTGCTTCTACAAGATCATAAAGTCCTCACAAAGCTCTGCAAAACAAAAAGCCATCTCAATCATGAGCAGCACTGTGTGTGTGTGTGTGTGTGTGTGTGTGTGTGTGTGTGTGTGTGTATGTGGGGGTGGGTGGGTCGGGGGGGTTGCAGATTCCTCTTGCTCATATACGGCAGCTGAACTATTGTCGCAGGTTGGAAGGATCTCTGAGATGAGCAGAGATCCCAAGGGTGATGCCTTATTGTGAAATGCTGGCACATCCCAAGGTCACCACCTATGGGATAAATGAAACAGAGATGGAGGGAGCGAGTGAATAGAGGAGTGCAATTTTTGAAGTTCCTTTTCATTCATGCCCCATGATTATCCCTGTTGGTGTGGTGCGTTCTTCTGTTTCTCTAAATAACATCCAGCCACTTGATAGTTGATGACTCTGTAACTATGGCGTTTTTGTTATTTTTCAAGAACGTTTCATAGCAAACAGAAGCAGTGCAGAAAATGACGGCAGATGTGTATTCAAAAAGGGCCTCCATCGATCTATACACTTTAAACCAATTCCAACTTTTTCATAATGTATCTTCAAGTCTATAAGGAATAGTGTGTGAGTTCTTTGGATTCTGAGAAGTGAGAAGATATTTTTGCAACGTTGGGTCCAAATCAGTTTAATATCTTTGTGGTAATGTGTACAGTGGACTCAGGGGTTACTACCTGTGCGATCTGTGTGTGGTTTTTGCTGGTTGAAAGTAAAAAGAGGGCCTGCACGCCCTCCTGAAGCTAAAATCCTGTTAACCCATGACCTATCACTTGACCCAGTGAAATGTTGCAGTGGGCAAGAATCGGGAGTGAAACAATAAAACACTAAGAGGCAAAATCTTAGGTGAAAGTAGGAGGTGAAAAGTTACTCTCTTCTTTTAAAAACCCATTTATTCCGTTTTACTTCAGTTTTCTTTACGGAGATTTGAGTATATAGAGTGTGTGTGACGGTTATGGGTGAATAGAGGAGGCGGGTAAAGATTGTATTTGTCACGTTATGGAGGCGAAGGTGGATGCAAGTGCAGATGAGGTTTAATGCAAATCAAAACAAAACCAAAACAACTCATAGCAAAAACATAAAGATTAGGAAACAAACATAAAACTGTGAATATAATGCAGCAACAGACACATACAAGTACAGACAAGTGTTATATACAATTCATATACAATTATATACAAAATAATAATATAAAATTATATACAAGTGCTCATTATCCCAAACTTGAATCAGGTGCAGACAGTCATATGACTGAGGTGGCTGATGGGATTTAAATGACAGAATTGGACTGTACCAAGATTAGTCAAAGCTTTATTTGAAATATATTGGCGTCTCTAATTTATTAGGCTTCATATTCTTTCTTTGCTTTATTGTCTGACTTGGCGATATCAGGAGTTTGATGGCATTAATACAAGCCACTATTCTCAAAGTTATAATTATTATTAAGTTATTATAGCTATTAGCCTGTTGGACTGGTCAGTAGAAATTAATGTGCTCAAAAACTAGACCTTTGAAAAATGGCAACTGGAATGGAAATGCTTATTTCTTTCTTTCTTTCTTTCTTTCTTGATTTTCTTCCTAATTTTATTATATTACTATATTACTTGGCCAATTCCCACTTCTATCCACTTCACCAGGAGGTTAAAGGCTATCACATCCTCGAGACACGCGAAGCCAGCCAACTGCATCCTTTCAAACTGCTGCGTACGCGGCATCAAGGGATATGGCGAATGCTTTTCTGTTGCGCCACTTGGAAGCAACGAATGGAAAATCTTTATGGAAAATTCAGGAATAAAATCTCCAACTATAATATATATTTAAGGAATGTGCATAATTTTGAGTACTGGGATTATTTTCCATAAAAAATCCCCCCCAAACCCCTGGTCTAAGTTTTTGTCCTATCACTGGAAAATCATTAGTTGGAATCCAAATGATGACACGTGATCCGTAATTTGAAGTCTAAGGCAGGATAATTAGCCTTGCTCTCTGCCTAGAAAGGATGGTCTTCCTTTCATCCACTGTCAACCTGAGTGATGGTAAATAAGGGGCAGGAATTAGGTTGTGTATACAGAATTAAGCAGTTTGTGCTCTCCTTGAAATATGTTTCGCTGAATAAGAAGCAGTTAAAGTAGCTTCATGCATTTTGGAGAAAGCATGTTAACCCTCACCCATCTTTTAATAGCTTTTGTGCAGCAGGGGAGAACTGGCTAACAGGTGGGAATTTGCAAAGACTATATTGGGCGAGTGTGGGGGTGTTTACATGTTTATGAAGAATAGTTAGCTAGAGGCTGAAAAAGTGCTTTAGGGTTGTGGTGTATGCTTCAGTGTGAAAGGAGTGGCACCAACTCAAGTCCATGGGCAGTGCTGATAAAGCTTATCTAAAACACTGAAGAAAATAGAGAAGCTTTTCAACAGTGTACTGTAAAAAAACGTCTCGCCAGTATCACGGTGTGTTGGTGTGCTCCTCCTTCATCACCAGTGGCATATGGAAACAGACATCCAAGCAGCTGACGCGTACGTAACCCATAATGATTTTGACGTCCAAGGCCTTGATAGAATAGGCATAAATCCCTCCAAATAGACCATCCACTCATCTCTGGTTCTCATGCATTGAGGAGCACTCATAATCGCAGCGTGATGGCGGAAAGGCAGGAGAGCTCGGCTTACGTGCCTGGAGAGAAAAGGCCGATCTGCTGGAACAATGACAATCAGGCCAGAGTATTAAACGCGTCAGTGACCTAGGCTTTTCCCCAGTGCGCCTCGTCCCATTGTGCGCCGCTGATTGATGTTGACTAGGGGTCACCTAAGCCTGAGCACACAAGCACAATATACTGCGCACGGGCCTAAACGTTTACACGCATTTATTTTACACACACATGCGTGAGCACATGCTCAAATCCAGCAACGTGCAGAGAAGCCATGCACTAATACAAACAAGCAGCCTTTTTCTACGTAAAACATGGCAAGGCATTCTACTGCCTGGATACTTCAACGTGTTTGTGTGGTTGTGTTTAGTATCAACTCAATATATGTTATGCATATATGCTACAGATTGACCACACACAGAAGTGCTTCTCAATCCAGACAGTGATCAGTGGGTTGAGGTTGTCTTAGTGTAGAGCGTGTCAGTCAGTTGTCTCCATCTTAGTCATGAAGCTATAATCGTATACATTTGTACAAATTTAAAAAAAATAATAATTCTCCACTGGAGGTATCAGTAAAGCTTTGTGCTTATCATGAATCCAGCCTACACACTTAGAGATGTATGCAGGCTGGCATTGGCTCTTGCCTATTGATCCATTGATCTGGAATCTATAGCGGTGAAGTTGTCCAATAAACCATCTTGAATTTCAGACCCCTCTCATTCTCAGCCAAGTGTGACTCACAAAGGGGGAGGGTAATTGCAAATCTCTAATGGGCATCCTTTAACCGACCTTCACCCGCTAAATCTGGACTACACAGAATCTGTTAAAGATGAGTGTCGGACTATAAAATTTGCAAAAAGTCACAAGATAGTACAATGCCATTATCTGCGTGTGTATCTCTATAGTGCGTCAAACATGAAAACCGTGTCTGTACTTATAGTTGTATTTGGATCTAAACCTAAAATGGGTGTGGCCTAAACCTGGAAGGGGCTCTGACAGTTCCTCAACCTCAGCTGCATCACTTGAGTTTATTATTGGTCTCAAATAATTATATTTATAACTGTGCGTGTGTTTGTGAAGAAAAAAAAGATCCTGCTCACGTAATTATTTTTGTTTGTGCCTGCTCAGGACTGGCACTCTGTCCAGGGTGTACCCCGCCTTGTGCCCGATGCTCCCTGGGATAGGCTCCAGGTTCCCCCGTGACCCTGAAAAGGAGGAAGCGGTTGAGGATGGATGGATGTGCCTGCTCAACATATTCAGTTGGTGCTATTTCCCAAAATATAAACACACTAGTAGCCTAATTTAAACACTGCAACCCTGACCAGGCAGGTACTAAAAATGAATGAATGAACGCTGTATATCCATGATAATAGAGTGCTGCAGGAATGACATATTGTATAGGCCGACCCTACGAAAAAAAATAAATAATAAGCTCTGTGACTCATAAAATTTTATTATTTCATCAAGATAATTTTCACAAATTAACATGACTTTTAGGACATTTGAAGCCTAAATACAATCGCTAAATTGATCAATCTACAAGTTGGAATGTTTGATTTGGAATCGTTTGCACGAGCACGAGTATAAACACAACGAGGCTGTGCTAGAGGAGTTTCGCTGGTTGTTGTGATTACTTTTAATCTCCCCGAGAGCCACTGTAGTCCCATTCAGCCATTCATTAGCAAACATCTTCTTCAAGACTTGGAAAAGCTTAAAAAATCACCTGGCGTATTATGGATGTATTTTATGTTGTGGAATAAAACGTGAGAATAAAAAAATAATTGTGCGCCTCCTATTAATATCTGTATTTGTATATGTTTAGAACACATTATCCGTTGATTCTGAACAATGTATTCATATTTGGTTACATCCATCATAATAATAATAATAATAATAATAATAGTAATAATAGTAATAATAATATATGAAAAATTATAATAATATGAAACGTTTCTCGGGCAACAATGTACCGTATTTTCCAGCATTGTGTTCCATATAAAGTAGGAAGTCTTTGCTTGCTTAAAGCTCTTCTGCAGTTTCTGAAAACATCTCCACTGAGACTCAAAGTGGGCGAATAATAAAAAATAATAAATGAAGTCCAGCTCCAGAATATTCTGAATTACAGTGAAGTACAGATACCCGAGAGCACAAAGCTACCAAACCTTTATCTAATCTGCTCCTGTGGGCTTCAAATCACACTGAAAAGATACGTCTTTGTTCTAGTATTCATCATTCTCTAGTAAACAGAAACCCTGAATAAATTTATGATATCTCTTAGAGTGACAGGTCTCCTGGGTTTTCGTGGAACATGGCTAATCATGATGAAGTGGATAGAGTCCAGAAAGCCTTGTTTTTTGTTGTTGGTTTTTTTTTATTTAGAGTTTTTGACCATAATGAATAAGAAGCCTCAGATTTGCCAGCTCAGGATTTATATATCAGTGCTGATAAATCAGCGAAGCAAGAAAACATTTTTCAAGCAATATTCCTTGTTTTAAATGAATAGGATGAGACTTCAGAGTTTTCATGCCATCAGGATTTATAACCCAAGGCCACGGCTTATTATGTTAAGTGATGTCATGACCATGTTTATAAGTCATTATTAGCCACGATTTAGTGACATCATGACCGAAGGCTAAGACTTTACCCTCATAAAACCGAATGACCAAATTTGGCAATGCTTGCAATACCGCAAGTCCGAGCAAGATTTTAAAACCAGTGGTCAGATGTGTGCAAGTATAAAGCACAAAAGTTTATATACCCCTGGGAAAGAAATTGAATTAATTTAATGAGAAGAAGATGTTTAGTGTTTAATGAAATTGGACAAATCATGTTAAATATTCAAGTAGGTGAAACGATATAGCGAAAATTTAGATCCCTTTGACTATGATTTCTCATTCACCGCCTTCTTCATGTCAGGTCTGGAAGCTGAGAGGGCCATGAGGAAGTGTATCCTTCCGTTTTATATTGATTTTGGATTGTTTTACATTTATTGCATTATTCCGGGATACACTTGCATTTAAATTCGATCCTTTTTATATTCTATTTAATCTAGATAAATTGTAAAAGAGGAGCATTTCCACCCCCCACAATTCAAAAACCATGCGGGGGTTGCAAACTTTTGCACTCACTGTATACAGCCTTGAAAAAGTCATTCTATAGAATGATGAATTCAGAAGAAAGTGGAAATAAACCTTGTTTTCGTTTTGCATTATGAAGAGGCTGAGAAAATGGAGGGAAAGCAATAGCAAAAGTGTAGACTGGATGAATGAAGGGCTGTCCACTCACACACTCTCACACACACACACACACACACACACACACACACACACACACACACACACACACTCATATTTATCTAACTCGTATTATTTTGATCATGCATAAAAAAGAAGACACCACGTAATGGCGTGAGAATGATTTGAGTCATGACATACGCTTGGTGTCTTGGTTGATGTCTTTATTTGGGTGAAGCATGCGTATGTGTAAGAGTGTGCAAGTGCGCTCATTCATTCTCCCTGTGTGTGCTTGTGTGTTTGAGTGACAGGACCGTGGTAGACGTATTGAGTAGTTGGACTAACTTTTGGCACCCTACAATCCTTCTATTTGAGAAGGAGCCCCTATTCAGTCAGTCCCTCCCTTCTACCACACACACACAGACTCATAGACACTCACTTATGGCTCCACATGGACTCTGGGAGCGTGGCGGCGGTGTGCAGCGTCTCACACTCGAGGGGTGTGTCCTTTGGAATGCCGGCAGAGTCGGGAGGCAGAGAGAGGGCTGCTGGGAAACAATGGGCAAGACATCTGTCATGCGTGGCTGCACTCCCCTCCACTCACAATGGAGCAAGGCGAGTGGCTAGTGGTGCTTTTCTTTTTTGGGTTTTCCTTTCCGGGGACAGCTCCGTCCAGCACAATGGTTCTTTTGTCCCCTCCTTGCTTTTGCCAACGTTTAACCCTTCAAACCTGCTCCTTTTTCTGCCTGGCTTTTTTTTTTTGTGCAGGAAAATAAAACAAAATGGGAGGAACTCTCCTTCTAGTGCTGCTTCTCATCATCACATTTACCACACACACACTCACACACACACACACACACACACACACACACATGCGTGTGAGTATCAGCACCGTATTGCAACATTACTCAGCATTTCTCGGATGATTTCACGAGTAATCCGATAACTAAGATGCTGTCACACCCTCCTCTAATCATTTCCTCCTGGTTGATACCTGTCAGCGTATTGACCACTGCATGCATGTATGCATATGAATGGAACACGGGTCTCTAGCGCACACAGGCCCGACTGAACACCATCGATTCCTGCATCCAGGAGCGTTTGTATAGAGTTGCCTGAAATTACAGCGCCGTAGTTCCTGTCCTGTTCCAGTCACGCTGCTGCTAGTGCTCATTTAAATTGTCCATTGATTTCACAGCCTGCCTGACTTCTTAAGGAATTAAGGGGTTCGAGCTGCTCCGACATTGATTCAGAGTCCGATTGCAATTTGTTATTGCTGTCAACAACCAGATTTCTCAAGGAGACAACGTGTGGAGGAGGGATTTATTTATTTATTTATTTATTTGTATAGGCTTGCAGATTTTGAGGATGCAGGGCCTGCCAGTTTTACGGTTCATGCATGAAACGGAAGACATGCACGAGAATAATCAAAACAAAGTGCAAATTATTTACACCTTTCAATCCATCTGTGGTTATGGACCATAATGCACCGACCGCAGTGCATTCCGAACTGCTGCATCCTGGCTGTTAATTGTTCCCATCTGTTGGTGCTCAGGGAACAAAGACACTTTTGAAAAGGTGATCTGTTGATTGGGGGCGCACGGTGGCTTAGTGGTTAGCACGTCCGCCTCACACCTCCAGGGTCCGGGGTTCGAGTCCCGCCAGGGCCATGTGTGTGCGGAGTTTGCATGTTCTCCCCGTGTGTCGGGGGTTTCCTCCGGGTACTCCGGTTTCCTCCCCCAGTCCAAAGGCTGATTGGCGTGTCTAAAGTGTCCGTAGTGTATGAATGTGTGTGTGAGTGTGTATGTGATTGTGTCCTGTGATGGACTGGCACTCTGTCCAGGGTGTACCCCGCCTTGTGCCCGATGCTCCCTGGGATAGGTTCCCCCGTGACCCTGAAAAGGAGTAAGCGGTTGAAGATGGATGGATGGATGGATGGATCTGTTGATTGGTTCAACGGTCTGACTTTCTTTAATGGGACGTGGATCATAGGAAAACTGGTATCTGCGTGGAGCGCCGCCTGCTCCGTCGTCACCGCTTTCATTCACACGCTGTATCAGCAGTTGTCCAGCCGTGTGAGAGTGTGTGTGTGGTTGGAGAGGGGTTCTGGTGGACAGACACTTTGTGTGCTTTGTGTGCTTCCTCCAACACTTCCAAGAGATTTCCACAGTACAACAAACGATGCTTTCCTGTGCTGGAAATTGTGCCACGTCATGCCAAAGCATGAGAGAAGAACAAGCTTATAGATTCGATTTAAAGCGATTTTGTAGTAATTATAATGGCACCCTGCTCTCTGTGACTCGTATATCTACAGAAGTGTCGGCGTTGATAAAGGAGTGCATGAGTGAAGAAGTGCAGCCAGGCACACATTCACACACAAGTACAGGCTCGCATAGATGACACACGCCACACTCTGGTCCTTATCAGCATAAATATTTAAAAAGAGTCCGTCACTGAAGCGCCACTGTCTTCTCTCAGTCTGGATGTACACACCTACTGTACGGGTATGAGAACGCTAGTTATGTAGTCACTCCGTTCTGCCCCTTCAGGCTGAAAAAACGCAGCATCTCGTGCATTGCTCGCACAGAGCTATGAAATGGTCAGTCTGGAAACTGGTGTCAGTTCAGTGCACTATTAGCTGTTTGAAAACACATATAGAAGCAGTCATGTCAGTATATGTAGGTCTGGCAGCCTGGGAAAACCTGTTGTGTGTCACAGTGGATGAATTCTGGCAAAAATGATGAAAAATGGGTTTTGACTAGATAGGGCAAGGATCTGAGGTCGATCAGGCTGATAACAGCAAAGCATGTAGATAATAATTTTAATTTAATTTATCAATTTGTATAGCGCTTTTTACAGTGGTACATTGTCTCAAAGCAGCTTTACAGAAATATCATTTTTACATTTACAAGCGACTTACAAATGAGACACACTCACACACCAATGGGAGCAGAGCTGCATGCAAGGTGCTAGCTTGCCATCGGGGGCAACTTAGGGTTCAGTGTCTTGCCCAAGGACACTTCGGCATGGGATCACCCGGGCCGGGATTCGAACCACCAACCCTACGATTAGTGGATTAGTGGACAACCCGTTCTACCCACTGAGACACAGCCGCCCTAAATTATCAGAAAAGAAACAATTATGTTGCGCTATCTCTAGTCTTGACCAAAATTGTTTTCTTTGCTGCGTACATATTACTTTCTCACCTCAACTTTAAGACAACATGAATATATGTAAAAGTGTTATGCTGTTTTTATTAACTTTCTGAAATGCAAGAACATCTGGTGAAGGCAGGTGTAAAGCTAGACATAGACACAGGGCGGCTGTGTCTCAATGTTTTTTTTTTATTTTTAACTTTTAATTTTTAAATATTGTTCTTTTGAAATTACTGATATGCTATTAATAAAGTCCATTTTCATTCCCTAGATTTTAATTGACTATTAATTAAAAGGGACAATAAATGATTATCTAATAGTTTTAAAAAATCTTCAGCTTTGAATTCACAATTTCTGTTTAAATTCTCATTTCAGTGCATTAGTAATACTGAAAGCATGACCAGGAGCTCAAATTTGATCAGTTCACCATAGGTCCAGATCTAATTTAAGCATTTCACCATACCATGTTGATGGGAGAAACACATAAAAGTCCCAAACACTTGAAATAATATGCTTGAGACAAAATGAAAGAAACTTGTAAATTCAATTCTGATAGTACCTGCAGTTCTTGTTCCTTATTTTTGTACAGCTGATGCAAAAGTTTGCACGCCCTTACTTTGAAATGATGAAAACATCAAGAAATTTTATGCAAGTTATTGTAGGTTTTCCATCTGTACCGCAAGTGGCAAAAACATTTCCAGAATGTAAAGATATTAATAGTGAAAAAGTATAATAATAATCATCATCATCATCATCATCATCATCATCAATTTAAGTTTTTAAATATTACCTTTCTAAATAATAATTTTTAAAAAATAATAAATAATATCGGGGCGCACGGTGGCTTAGTGGTTAGCACGTCCGTCTCACACCTCCAGGGTCCGGGGTTCGAGTCCCGCCAGGGCCATGTGTGTGTGGAGTTTGCATGTTCTCCCCGTGTGTCGGGGGTTTCCTCCGGGTGCTCTGGTTTCCTCCACCAGTCCAAAGACGTGCATGGTAGGCTGATTGGCGTGTCTAAATTGTCCGTAGTGTATGAATGTGTGTGTGTGAGTGTGTATGTGATTGTGCCCTGTGATGGACTGGCACCCTGTCCAGGGTGTACCCCACCTTGTGCCCGATGCTCCCTGGGATAGGCTCCAGGTTCCCCCGTGACCCTGAAAAGGAGTAAGTGGTTGAAGATGGATGGATGGATGGATGGATGGATGGATGGAATAAATAATATCTTGTCACATAGATCACAGATCAAAATGGAAATTTCAGTGTAACATGTCAGGTTGGAAGTAAAATATCCAGTAGGAATAGCTACATCGCTCTTATCAGCGCTAGACACGTAATGATACTGTATGTAAAATGTGATAATAATGTTTGGCTTCTTTACTTAAGTGTAACCAGCTGAAATATTGGCATCATGAGCAACAGCTAACTGGTGAACATTAAATATGATCCCATGTTTGGGGTGCCAAATTTAATGACTCTTCAAAAAGAAAGTTTAATTTTAAATCATTTAAAAAAATAGAATCTAAGAAAACATGCATTTAGCCATGTAAAAATGACAGTAACTCATCTCAGTCACTATCACATTTAATACAAGGTTTCTTTGATGACAGGCTGCATTCTGCTCTTGGAACAGGGTTGAGTAAACTAGCATCTATGCTTATGGCATGCGGAGATTAAGGACTTTATAATAATTTACTTAAAATGAGTTTTTAAAATGAACCATTTACTTTCCATCTATAATTTAGGTACGAGGGTTGTACTTTGAAAGTGACCAAATCAGTCAGTATCACTATATAATTAATATATAATTATAAAAATGATGAGAGAACACAATTTTCTTCTTCCCATAATCTTCAGGACATTCTGACTTCCTGTTAAACATGTGACTTGAGAATTAAGGCAAACGTGTTATAGGGGTGAATGTGTTCGTACAGGTTAAAGTTGTGGGACATAAATGCATGTTTCAATAGATTTTTAGGATGATATTTCAAAGTGTACTTATAGTGTGCTGGGAAAAGTGCTCTAGCGGTTTTATTAATGTTTTATTAAAGTTAATTATATGAAATATGCACATAGGTGGGTGTGATTGACCTTTAAAACATATTTATATATCTTTACTTTACTTACGTATTTATAAACGTAATATCAATGGGACACAGACTCATGGACTTCTCCAGGTTCTCGCCTTTACTGAACAACAACTAAACCTTTTAACTATAAATGAGCTCCAATTTGGTCTCATACTTTATTTAATTCAATCGTTTTTTATTGAAATGTGTTTATATTTAGTATATGGAACATTAACATTTAATGAAAATAATTGTGATTATTCTTTTTACTTCTGTTTCTCACTGTATGGAGAGGAAAAAAAACGTGCTGTAGGACAGTACATTCCGCTCATTTCCACCACTTTAGTGTCTGATTTGGGATAAATTCTAGATGGATTTGTGACGTGACCTCATTCTGCTGCTGTCTCTCCACGGCTGTATTGTATAACTCCTCCAGCTTAGATAGTGGAGGGATTTGAATCAAGTTGAGAGGCTGAAACTAAAACTGAAACCAGAGAAAGAAAGAGAACACGGCCGGTCAGTCCAGGTGTCCACTCGCAGTATAGTGTGTGTGTGTTTGAATAGGAAATGGAGCTCTGTGAAAATAGCCAGTGAAACAGTAGATCTCAAGCTTCCATTCCTCTGCGTTCTCACGAATCGCCCATGGGACTGCAATGGTCGTGAGGTTTCTGCTTTAGCTTTCTTTAGGATCAGCATCAAAAACAAGGACAGAAGTTAAGAGAGAAATGAAGTCTTTAATTGTCTGAATGTGGGGTGTGAAATGAAATTTCGTAAACTGAATGCTTGAAAGCTCAGGCATTTAGATGCAGTGAAATCAAGTGGCACCATCTGTGACAGCTCTGAAAGCAATTATGTACCATAATGTGTACACAGGCACAGATCTGTAATAAAAAAAGCCTCCACAGTGCCTGAAATTGATCTTTGAGCTTTTCTTCCACACCCATAACCCTGTCCTTTATGCAGGTCTCGTACTGTGTGCAGCACCAGCTCAGGGTCAGACCCCTTCATGTCGTAGAGTGCTAGTGATGCGCCCTCAGTCAAGGGAGTGAAGCTTGTAAAGACAAATGCTGAACGCTGGCTATCAGCTACGAGATGACAAGCAGAGCCACACACAAGCTGTAAATGTGTCAAGCTGTAAATGAGGCTTGCTCTTACCTTCTCGTTTCTTCTCCATTTCAGTTGAAAGAAACACAGCTAGCTTTAATGTTGCGCCAAATCGCTTTCGAGATTCCTTTTTAATGGAAGGATATGTTTATGTTCAGTGAATGGATAGTGTTTGTTCTTTGTTGGTATTAACCAGGCTGTCGGCCACCTCTGACCTGTGAATGTTGCTGTCACTGCTTTACTGAATTCAGTAGTTTAAAGGTGAGGCTGAAGACATTGCATGGAGAAGAAGAATGAATAGTTTGCATCAATTCAAATTGTTTTTATTCCATGGCATCTGTATACGCAAGGCTTTGTGCATTGGTCCATTGGCCATAGAAGTATTCCCGATCTGAGTTTCAGCTTAAATAAAGCTGTGGTCCAGCATACATAAACACACAGCAGCCCTCTGAATCTCCAGTACTTATTGGGTGAGGAGAATTGGGGCAAACTGAGACTTTCAAGGTGTATTGGAGATCAAGCAAGTGGGAAGTAACCTGATATGAGAATAAATCTGTTCCTGTGGGATTTTTGTCATTTAATTTTGGAACAACGTAATTTTCTTTCTTACTTTTTTAGACATAAAAAGACTCAGAGTTGTCCCTTTAGACGTCATTGCCTTAGGTCAATGGCTCAGTGACTATTACTAGTTAAAATAAAAGTGTGAACAAACTGAGCTGAACACACTGAGCCTCCTTAGTAATAATCGTACCAGGCTTGAATGTAGATAACTAAGTTTAAATATGTTATAATGACTCTCTCTGTCCTGCTAGACTTGTGCTACATGTTTCCTTCTGTAAAAGGGCCATTAAGCTATCAGGGACAAGGCCTGTGCGAAGCGAAACACTGTCCAGAGCCGACGGATTCCTTGGAGCTGGGGGAGGCCTGAGGGAGGGCAGCGGCCTGGGCTGATGAGGGACAGACCTGGGTGAAGCATGCTATCAAAGTCAGAGGAATGCAGGAGCAGACAACGGCTGTGTGGAACGCAGTCTGTCCTTCATACACTTAATTACAACCAGAAAAACACACACAGAGAGACTGAACAGCCCTTTGGATGGTTTGTATGCAGCAGATGTTAATATGTACATAATAGGCATAATCTAAAATACCACTGGCTTTTTTTTTTCAATGTCATGGCTGAAATTGTTTTTTTTTTTTGCCTTTTGTTGGAGCTACAAAAAATGTATTGTGGCTTTGTACCTATGGGGTAAGCAGTCCCTGAGCAGGAGAATGGTATTTACAGGGAGTGTTTGCCTCTTTGTCAGGCCCATCGTAGTTTGGATAAGCACAGTCATTAAGCATGAGGTTTATACTGATTGTCCAAGACATCATTGTACATCGCTGTAGTGTTGTTCTGTTCAGGCTCAGCTGGCCTTCAAACATCTTTTATTTGTTCTTCTTGGACAAAGCCATGCTCCTCCACTTGATGTTAATTTATTCTCAGGGACGTGCCCGTAAACCCTGACTAAACCATCTGTCAGAGGTCGTTACTTGTCTGCTCCTATAACATCATCATAAGATTCCACTTTCTCAGATTAGTTGACGTGAATTTTGCCATGAGATGCCAGTGTCCTCATTGGACAATCACTTTTTTTCAAAAGTGCTTCCTGATTTAAGTTTCAGACATCTGGTATCAGGTGCTAGTAAACACAAATAGTACATTTAAAAATGCAAGAATGTCAATGTTAGGGTCTCAAGGACATGTCATAAAACAACCAGAGTCACACTATATAGATCAGCCGTTCACCAAATGTTAATCTTCATTCCCCAAACATTAAAACTAGCCTTTCTCACCGCCCCATTTAGTTCCATTGACTTATTATTGCACCTAGTGGTCACAATTGGGAACTTCAAAAACACTAAAAGAGGTTCATTGGTGAAGGTTTCACGTTGCCCCATGCTCACGCTTTTCACTTGGGGAGGAGCACTGGACAGGATAGTTAATGCATTTGCCAAATTAGGCTAGTGTGTAGTTTTATATTTCCGCAAAATGCAAGTGCAGACAGTGTGTCTCTGAGCTACAGGAACATTTCTATTGTAAGATATATTACAAAGATTGGAAGAGGGAACTGTTGAACAAAGGTATGTCCAAAACCACTTAAAACAAGCTGCTAGACTGTATGCTGAATGACTGAATGTTGTTGACTCATAACTGCCAATTATGGGGTTATTCTAAAACATTCACTAGGTATTCACTAGGTATTCACTAGGTAGGGCGGCTGTGGCTCAGTTGGTAGAGCGGGTTGTCCACTAATCGTAGGGTTGGTGGTTCGAATCACGGCCCGGGTGATCCCATGCCGAAGTGTCCTTGGGCAAGACACTGAACCCTAAGTTGCCCCCGATGGCAAGCTAGCACCTTGCATGCAGCTCTGCTCCCGTGAGTGTGTAAGTCTCATTTGGATAAAAGCATCTTATTAAATGAATAAATGTAGGTAGTAGCCTGTAGCATGAGTCAAATGTAATAGCCTCTTCACTATGTTGCTACTGATGTTTTCTTACTCCAAGAAAAGATATGGTCATGAACCACACAATGTAGAACATGTCTGGAATTACAGTTTTAGTTTGAAATTAGGTTGAAATTTGTTGTGTATTGATGTCTAAATAAATGGACAAATGATCCCTAATTGAGTTGGAAGGCCACAGATAGATTTCCGCCATTAGTGTATTTGAATAATTAGCCATTCATTATTATTGTTATTTACATTTCTATTCTTCATAGAGCAATTCAAATAGTGAACAGTATTTCTGCTTAGATTTGCCCACACACCTCTTGGCCTGCCAATGAGCCAGATAGAATATTTTCGGCCTTTACTTCACTTCTTCGTTTGGTTTTTTTTTCATGGTACAAGGAGAAAAACATTCAATAATTATTGATTAGCAGAAATCCAACTTTTACTACAGCCCCTATTTAATCACAAAAGCTGATTTATTGTTGCTTCTCCAAAAATCCCATTAAATTGCTGTCTAGCTAATCAAGTCCATTCACTCTCCTTGAGGACTAATCTTTTACAAGGCTAGCAGAACAAATCCCTGTGGTAACAGGATTGCTGTGGAGCCAGGAGGCCCGTTCTCCTGCCTCGGCCCATAAATGAGGACCAATGTTTACAAGAGTTTCTGATTCCGTGGCAAATCCATGAGGTGATTCGTGACAAACACGGTCAGTGGGACCTCTGTGATTTCAGTAAACACCATTAATGGATGACATTCTTTAATTCTGTACATGGGGTCTGCATGTATTTTGTTGTAAAGTCATATTGTTACTTGTGTGAGTGTTGCAGAAGTACGCTGTTCAAGTCACTGTTGTGCAGAGTGACTGAGACGGCTTAGGTGTGGCACATACCACCCCGGACGTACATATCTACACCCTGTACATTCCTTCAGGAGAGCTTAGTACTTATCTGTGCTATTTGTCTGGAGGTATCGTGTGCAAAGTAACCATTAAAAACACCCGTGTGTATGTATGTGGGTGGTTTTCTGTTTATATGCCTGTGGAATATATGCAAGCACAAGCACGTATGGTTGCATTTTCATAACAGGCGTCTGTTTGAGGGAAAATGAATTGATCCCAGTGCAGCCATGGAAAGCCTTAAACCCAACCGTAATGAAATTGTACTATTAAAAGCTTTCGGCTCTCTCCTCACTGGGCATATTTGAGGGGAAAGCAAGGTTTATGAGGTTTTCATAGTGTGTGAGGGCTCCATCCACTAAATGAAATGAGAAGCCTGTATAGATGATGATGAAAGTGTGGAGGAGGCCAGTCAGCTTTATGACTCAGTATGACCGATTCTCTTTGTTTTTACACACAGGATCCTTGGATTTCTTCGTGGTGTATTTAAAACGGATCAGCATTGAATATGTGGAAACTTAAACATTAAATGGGCCCTCTTTGAAATAAAAAATTTGGCTTGCTGATCAGAAAAATATGTAAGAAATAAAACATGACAGGGTGTGCTGTTATTGTAGAATAATCAACGATGGAGCGATGTGATGGCACTATGTGATCTCTTGATTATCGTTTTATTCCTCTCATACCACAGCAACTTGGCAATGATTACATTTTTACTTATCAATGATTGATGTACTTTTTATCAGTTTATAATTACGTTTAACATTGTGGAACTTCCACAAACCAAGTTAGTTCCTGTATCGCTCACTTTACAGCAGAAATGGACATAATGGGGCATGCTGTTAACGAAAATAATCCGTGACAGGGTGGTGTAGTGTGGTGTGGCCCGACATGAAGCTTAGTTACTGTTACCATCTGAAATTGATTATTTTCCTAGAACAGCATGTCCTGAAGTGCTTATTATTCTTATACCACAGTGTTGACAATGATAAAAAACAACAACATTGTGATTTTTTATCCATTTATAGCTTCCTTAAATGTTTAGTGTTCTGCAATGACTTTGAAACCATATCAGCGATCACACACGTTTTTTAATCTGCATAAAGGGAGTGTCCACCATACAAGTCACTGTATAAGCCGTTACTATAGAAACGATAATGTATTAGAACAAGCACATTAATAGAACGATAGCGTCAGCGTCTTCTGGTACTCAATGAATAGATCTTGTACAGTAGCACTACTTGTATTGTTCTCTGCTTGATATCACTTTGCTTGTATCTCTCATTTGTAAGTCGCTTTGGATAAAAGCGTCTGCTAAGTGAATAAATGTACATGTAATGTAAATGTTAGAGCTGCTGTTATAGAAATGTAATCAACACCTTCTGACCAATCAGAATCGAACATTCAACAGCACCATTGTATAAAGTTTGTTATGTACTATATGGTTATGTTTAGATGATTGTGTGTGGTCATTGGTGTGAGATTGTAAAGGCCCATAAATGCTAGTGGAGTGTGGAAATGGTGTCTCTTACTGCACATTTTGTTTTATATGAGGCACTCAATTGTGCTGGTGATGGTGTCCATTCTTTGTCTCACTAGCCGTCAAATATGCCCATGGAGCTAATATCCAGTTGAAGAGATTGCTATTCAAGTTATATCTGATTTGTTCAATGCCTCTGGCTGGTGTGTATAGGACTATTATTAAATTGTGCGTGGAGTCTCTTTCAGTCAGGTTGAGAATAGCAGGAGCCTGCACTGCTGCCTCATAATCAATGCTTGTTATTGATTATGAGGCTGTCCATTGGCATCAGATACACCGGTGATTGTTCCTCTGCTCTGCCTTGCCTTAGACAGAAACATTACTACTCACCACTCACACTGCAGTAACACACCGCAACACTGCTGTCAGAATTCATGACCGAACATGATGCAACTGAATGCAACTCAAACAATTTATTAAATATTGCTGCATTTAGGGCTGCATCAGATTTTGCTTGGCAGCCATATATATCATTATTGCTTGTCTCTGCAAACTAAACGTGATAGCATGATTTGCACAGTTTGCACAATTCAGAAAGTCCTGTGCAAAGAAAATGTCAAATCGTTACATGGAAAAGATTAAAGGCTGAAAACAGAGACAGCTGGGAATCTCAGCACCTTCTAAAATTAAAAAGTAGTCCATCCTTCCTATTTCTGATAATTTCACAAAATATATTACTGGGACGACTGTATGTATGTATACATAACAGCCATATTCCTTGCTCTTAAACATTGTTATGAATGTCTAATGGAATTTGGCCTATGTGTTATCTCATATTTATACCCCTGTGAAACAGGAAGTCATGGTTGAATAATTTCCTGTTGCTAGTCACTCAGGTGTACTAACAAAAAAAAAGAGTAAAATATCAGTGGGAATATACTTCAAATGCAGTATGTTTTACTCATATGAATTCATAATTGTTGCACACCTATATTTATATATTTCA
>JAFFST010046502.1:25838-40802 GCA_022414735.1 Noturus placidus | reverse complement strand
TATATATTATATTATAGAGTTGTTAATAGTCATCAAGAAAACAAGCATGTAGGAAAACACTGAACCACAAAGCAGAGTTACAAAGAAGAACATAAAAAACCTTTTTTTTTTATCTTGAGTGCTACCTCATGGTAAAATGCTAATTAGTCATAATTAGCGGTTACTATGAGGTAGCACTCAAGATAAATCAATACTCTCAGCTGAAAGCTGACAGAGGAGACCTATAACTCACATTACACTTTATTTCATTATAATTTATGTGATTTTAACAATTGTAAAACAATTCTCTTAGTTAAAACTGACCTCCATTGCATTATGGGTAATACACAGGTTCCTTGGCCACCAAATTTACATGACCTGAATAGTAATCAAAAAAAAATTACTATCAAGATATTTTAGACATTCTAGCATTTAGGACATTTCTTAAAATGGTTGAGTTAGAACACTAAGTAGACATGACAGTGTAGTTTTTTTTTTGTTGTTGTTGTTTTTTTTTAAATAGAGCCGTGTGGAGAATGGTGTCGACTAAGTCTTTTTGTGCAGAACTTTCTTTTGAATTGGAGCAGTGCTGAATAGAAGCATCTGAATAAAAGGCCTGGGTTAGACAAAGGGATAGTTTTTATAGATGCTGATGGAGCAAGTTGCTGTGTGGAGTTGGCGTGGAAACTGGCCATGTGCTAACTGGGGTCTTTGCTTGGGGGTAGAACACCAAACCCCACGCACTAATCATCAACCACCAAACACCAAGCACTACACACCAAACATCAACCACCAAACAACAAACACCACACATCAAACAGCAAGCACCAAACACTAAACATCAAATACCAAACAACACTCACTACACATCAACCACCAATCACCAAACAACAAACACTACACATCAAACAGCAAGCACCAAACACTAATCAAACACCAAGAATAAAACAACAAACACTAAACATCAAACAACACGCACTAAACATCAACCACCAATCACTAAAAACAACAAACACTACACAACAAACAACAAACACTACACACCAAACAACAAACACCACACATCAAACAGCAAGCACCAAACACTAAACATCAAACAAGAAACAACAAACACTAATCAAACACCAAGAATAAAACAACAAACACTAAACATCAAACAACACGCACTAAACATCAACCACCAATCACCAAATAGCAAACACTACACAACAAACACCGATCACCAAACAACAACCACTACACATCAAACACCAAACACCAAGCACCACACACTAAACATCAACCACCAAACAACAAACACCACACATCAAACACCAAGCACCAAACACTAATCAAACACCAAGCATGAAACAACAAACATTAAACATCAAACACCACGCACTAAACATCGACCACCAATCACCAAACACTAAACATCAAACACCAAACAACAAACACTAATCAAACACCAAGCACCAAAACAAACATTAAACATCAAACACCAAACACCACACACTAAATATCAAACCAGAAACAACAAACACTAAACATCAAACAACACGCACTAAACATCAACCACCAATCACCAAATAGCAAACACTACACAACAAACACCGATCACCAAACAACAACCACTACACATCAAACACCAAACACCAAGCACCACACACTAAACATCAACCACCAAACAACAAACACCACACATCAAACACCAAGCACCAAACACTAATCAAACACCAAGCATGAAACAACAAACATTAAACATCAAACACCACGCACTAAACATCGACCACCAATCACCAAACACTAAACATCAAACACCAAACAACAAACACTAATCAAACACCAAGCACCAAAACAAACATTAAACATCAAACACCAAACACCACACACTAAATATCAAACCAGAAACAACAAACACTAATCAAACACCAAGCACCAAAACAAACATTAAACATCAAACACCACACACTAAACATCGACCACCAAGCACCAAACAACAAACACCACACATCAAACAGCAAGCACCAAACAACAAACACTAATCAAACACCAAGCATGAAACAACAAACAATAAACATCAAACACAGAGCACCAAACAACAAACACTACACATCAAACACTAAGCACTAAACACCACAAGTCAAATACAAACACAAAGACTAAACATAACTGCAAGGGCTTCTAGGAAATGTGGGAGAGGTATCTACTCACTCTCCCACTTTCTTTCAACATTTATCCATCTCTCTCTCTCTCTCTCTCTCTCTCTCTCTCTCTCTCTCTCTCTGTGTTTATTGTGGCACCCAGGTCTGAAGTGTTCAGGCATGTGTGTAACAGGATCAGTAGAAGTAGTAAGATGGACAGCACAGTTTTCCTAAAACAGACTCAGCTGTGCTGCAGTGCCACACACACACACACACACACACACACACACATTAGAAATTGCTGAAGCCTCCAAATATATCTCAGAGCACAGACCTCAGTCCATGTGGAAATATAACAAGAGGAAGTGTGTGTAAGCAGATCTTCTTGGCTCCTCCCACAGTGAGTGGCATGCAAGCATAGTTCTGTCACGTACACACACACACACACACACACACACACACACATACCTATAGGTAGGTTCATGCTCTTGGACACATGGGAAGCCGCAACCGTGGTTTTATGCATTTGAACAGGAAAACCTCAAACCAGAGCAATAACCATGGAGTAAAACGGTTCCCATGACTGTTAGAGCTGCTCACTCATGCTGTCCCGTTTACCGTCAGCAGTAAGTACTGCAGATGAAATGATTTAGATTTACTTAGTCTGTTAGTGTATAGTTACATTTCTGTCACACACTGAATGTTTTGTGTTAGGAAGAATACACACTGCTGTGGTGTCAGTGTAAATAACGGATGACATCCATCAGCTCAAAACTAAATCTCTCTGTATTTTTTTTTTAAAGGATTGCAATAAAAGTATATTGATACTGTGTATTAAACAAAATTTGACCCTGAAAAAGAAAATATTGACCCAGAGTGAATTTCAGAGCCAAGACACTCTGACTAAACTTTACATTCCTTGTCGAAGGGGTGGTTTCCTCAAGTGAACAAGTGGTAATGTGGATATAGTGTACCATTAACGTGCGAATGTGCTAACCACTAAGCCACCGTGTGCCCTGTATATATATATATATATATATATAGGCTGACCCCCCACCCCTTCAACCTCTGCAGCAATGCTGGCAGCACTCATACGTCTATTTCCCAAACACAACCTCTGGATATGACACTGAGCACGTGCACTCAACTTCTTTGGTGGACCATGGTGAGGCCTTTTCTGAGTGGAACCTGTCCTGTTAAACCGCAGTATGGTCTTGGCCATCGTGCTGCAGCTCAGTGTCCGGGTCTTGGCAATCTTCTTATAGCCTCGGCCATCTTATGTAGAGCAACAATTCTTTTTTACAGATCCTCAGAGAGTTCTTTGCCATGAGGTGCCATGTTGAACTTCCAGTGACCAGTATGAGGGAGTGTGAGTGCGATGACACCAAATTTAACTCACCTGCTCCCCATTCACACCTGACACCTTGTAACATTAACAGTCACATGACACCGGGGAGGGAAAATGGCTAATTGGGCCCAATTTGGACATTTTCACTTAGGGGTGTACTCACTTTTGTTGCCTGTGGTTTAGACATTAATGTCTGTGTGTTGAGTTATTTTGAGGGGACAGTAAATTTACACTGTTACACAAGCTGTACACTCACTACTTTACATTGTAGCACAGTGTCATTTCTTCAGTGTTGTCACATGAAAAGATATTATCAAATATTTATATTTATATCAAATATAAAATGTGAGGGGTGTACTTACTTGTATACACGGTATATACGGTGCATCCAGAAAGTATTCAGAGCCTTTCCTCAATACTTTGTTGAAATACCATTGGCACCAATTCCAGCCTCACGTCTTTTTGAGTATGATGCTAGAAGCTTGTCACACCTATTTTTGGGCAGTTTATCCCATTCTTCTTTGCAGGACCTCTCAAGCTCCATCAGGTTGGATGGGGAACGTCGGTGCACAGCCATATTCAGATCTCTTCAGAGATGTTCAATCGTGTTGAAGTCTGGGCTCTGGCTGGGCCACTCAAGGACATTCACAGAGTTGTTCTGTAGCCACTCATTTGTTATCTTGGCTGTGTGCTTAGGGTCATTGTCCTGTTGGAAGATGAACCTTTACCCCAGTCTGAGGTTCAGAGCGCTCTGGAGCAGGTTTTCATCAAGGATGTCTCTGTACATTGCTGCATTCATTTTTCCCTCGACCCTGACTAGTCTCCCAGTTCCTACAGCTTCACTGTAGGGATGGTATTGGCCAGGTGATGACTGGTGCCTGGTTTCCTCCAGACATCACGCTTGCCATTCAGGCCAAAGAGTTCAATATTTGTCTTAGTCTTGGTCTGAGAGTTCTTCAGATGCCTTTTAGGCAAACTCCAGGCGGGCTGTCATGTGCCTTTAACTGAGGAGTGGGTTCCATCTGGCCACTCTACTATACAGGCCTGATTGGTGGAGTGCTGCAGAGATGGTTGTTCTTCTGGAAGGTTCTCCTCTCTCTACAGAGACACGCTGGTGCTCTGTCAGAGTGACCATCGGGTTTTTGGTCACCTCCCTAATTAAGGCCTTTCTCCCCCATTCGCTCAGTTTGACTCTAGGAAGAGTCCTGGTGGTTCCAAACTTCTTCCATTTACGGAGGGCACTGTGCTCATTTTGGACCTTCAATGCTGCAGAAATGTTTCTATACCCTTCCACATATCTGTGCCTCGTTTCAGTCCTGTCACGGAGGTTTACAGACAATTCCTTGGACTTCATGGCTTGGTTTGTGCTCTGACATGCATTGTTAACTGTGGGACCTTTATATAGACAGGTGTGTGTCCAATCAACTGAATTTACCACAGGTGGACTCCAATTGAGTTGTAGAAATATCTCAAGGATGATCAGTGAAAGCAGGATGCACCTGAGCTCAATTTTGAGTGTCATATCAAAGGCTGTGAATGCTTTTTTTGCTTTTCATTTTTAATAAACTTGTAAAGATTTCAAACAAACTTCTTTCACGTTATCATTATGGGGTATTGTTTGCAGAATTTTGTGGAAAATAATGAATGTAATTCATTTTAGAATAAGATTGTAGCATAACAAAATGTGGAAAAAGTAAAGCGCTGTGAATACTTTCCGGATGCACTGTATATACATATATATATATATATAGCGTGCACGGTGGCTTAGTGGTTAGTACGGTTGCTTCACACCTCCAGGGGGTTTGATTCCCACCGTGGCAGAGTTTGCATTCTCTGTTTCCTTCCTCAGTCCAAAGACATGCATGGTAGGCTGATCCAAAGTGTGTGAATGTGTATTTGATTGTGCCCTGCGATGAATTGGCACCCTGTCCAGGGTGTACCCCGCCTTGTGCCCGATGCCTCCTGGGATAGATAAAGGAGTAAGCGGTAGAAGATGGATGGATGGATGGATATATATATATATATATATAGAGAGAGAGAGTATACATTTAATTAGTTTTAGTTATATATATATATATATATATATAAAATACCTACTAAAGGTTAAAGGTGTATGCTTGATGGTACCACCACAGAGGCAAGCAAAGATACAGTTTAGTACCCTTTTCTCTGAGAGTGTTGTTGGAGTCTACCAAAACTCCAACCTCTGGCTAGGGAAAACCAAAGAAAACATGCCTCAACTTGAAATACTTCCTAGATGCTCTCCGCAACCCTCAGTTCAGCAAGTGGCGTCAAAGCAACTTCACTGCTCACAGCGTCAGTAGTAAACAAAGTATGTACCAAATGCTCCCTCAGGAGGGACTTTTAGGGTGAAGTGTAATTCCGAGTTGAGCCAATGGCAAGTTGCGTCACGGTGAATTGTTTTGAGCCATACCTGAATGCATGCAAAATTGCTGTTTGTTTATGGTTGTTACTGACAAGGTATCGTCACTGTGTTAGTCATTGACCCACAGTTGAGATGGAACTGGCAGTCGGACACCTTGTCCTACAAGCACCGACCCACGGTGTATGAGACTCTGACCTTGAGGAACATATATAAAGTCCTAGCTACACAGTATGAACCTCTGGGATGGCTTCTACCTTACACGACTTGAGTGAAGGTTATCATTAAGCACCTGTGGAACAAGCAGAGAGGGTGGGATGACCCTAAACCTGCCACCTGAGCTCCTCCAGGCCTGGAGTGCATGGGAGGATGAACTCAAATACCTTCCTCATATCACTTTTCCCAGGCCTTACGTCCTACCTGAGGTTGGGTTGGATGGAGCTACCCATGAGGTACACATCTTCTCAGATTGCCTCCTAGCAGGCATATGGAGTGGACTTACCTGTCCTTCATAATAGCACCCTCCTGCGTCACTACTAAATGAGCTCACTCCATTCCAAGACTGGAACTCTGTGGAAGTCTAGTCGTAGCACATTTGGCTAAGTTACTCAAAACAGAGCTGACCCTACATATAGAGGCTACTTCTCTGTGGACGGACTCTACCACAGTGGTTGACTTTGGAGTCCTGTCTATAGGACCATCTCCTCCCTACTCCAGGATCCCAAAGAATGGCCAATAATCCCCAGGACAGAGAACAAAGAGGACCGGGTCGAGCTGCGGAAATCTGCCTTTTGTGGGATCACTACCTTACCTCCCTCCTCCAACAACTCTGATGGATGGAACTACAATATCTGGCAGGAAATATTGGACATCACTGCCCAGGAACTTCAGACTAGTCCAGCTCCAGGAACTCCCCCAGAGGCTGAGGATTACCGCTAGGTTGAGGTCTTTATCCTTAAGTTAGTGCATCAGGAATCCTTCCCAGAGGATTACAAATGGTTAGTATCTGGGACGTCAGTCAGTTCTGGGAGTCGACTAGTCACCCTAGCCCCTGAAATGGAACTGTTCAGGGGTCTGATCAGGGTCGGAGAGTGTTTGAGGAGAGCTGCAGTTTTTGAAGACTCCACTTTACATCCTCTGGTCCTGGGTCCTAATCATCTACTTTTACATTACATTTATTCATTTAGCAGACGCTTTTATCCAAAGCGACTTACAAATGAGAAAATACATGCAAAGCGATATATTAAGCAGAGAACAATACAAGTAGTGCTACTGCACAAGATCCATTAATTGAGTTCCAGAAGAAGCAAAGTGTGCAGAGTAGAGGTGTTTTTTGAAGATGGTGAGAGATTCTGCGGTCCGGATTGAGGTTGGAAGTTCATTCCACCACTGAGGAACAGTTAGTTTGAATGTTCTTGAAAGGGACCTTGAGCCATGTTGAGTAGGTACTACTAAGCGTCAGTTGTTGATTGATCGCAGATTGCGTGAAGGAACGTAAGCCTTCAGGAAAGAGTTGAGGTAGGAAGGTGCTGTTTCAGACAAGGTCTTGTAGGTGAGCATCAAGGCCTTGAATTTGATGTGAGCGACTACAGGAAGCCATTGGAGGGAGATGAAGAGGGGGTTCTCTTGGGCTGGTTGAAGATGAGGCATGCTGCTAAATTCTGAATCATTTGGAGGGGATTGATGGAGCTGGCCAGGAGGCCCGAGAGTAGTGAGTTGCAGTAGTCCAGTTTTGAGATAACAAGAGCCTGGACTAGTAGTTGTGTAGTAGTTGTCTAATCACCCAGCTGATCGTTCACCATTCTGAACATCAGTTACACGATTCTGGGTCAGAACAGTTGTTCGTGGAAATACAGAGATACTATTGGATCCTACAATGCTGTGAAGCTCTTTGGCGGTTTCAGCATTACTGCCCAGAATGTCGCGGGTGGAGGGCCCAGCCGATCTTACCCCTACGTGTCGCCGATCATCAGTGATTGGTCAAAATTGGAAGACACAGAGAAACGTTGGAGTATTCTCGTTACATGTCTGACCACCAGAGCGGTGCACTTGGACTTGTTCCTTAGTATGAGTACAGCTTCATTCCTCATGACTTTCAGAAGGTTTGCTGCCAGGAGAAGGGACACCATCGGAGTTATGGTCGGATCAAGGAACAATCTTCCGAGGGGGTGAACGAGAGTTACGGGAAGCTTATGCCACACTGGCTCCCAACCTACAGCATCAGCTTTCCGGTCAGAGAATCAGCTTCCAATTTCAATCCCCCATCGGCCCCCCACTTTGGTGGAGTTTGGGAGCGGATAATAAGATCCGTTAAAACGGCCTTTTACAGGGTTGCGGGTGCATAGTCAGTTCCTGAGGAAGTCTTAATGACAGTCTTGATAGAAGTGGAGGCTATCCTGAACTCCAAACTCTTAGGGTATGTGTTGTCGGATGTGGCAGATGCCGACCCGGTGACACCAAATAGTCTCTTCATGGGGCAGCCTGATGGGTCACTGCCTCAAGTGATTTACCCGGAATCTGAGATGCGGAGTCACCGGCACTGGAGACATTAACAGGTCCTAGTGGACCGATTCTGGTCCAGGTTTATCAGACTCCCTTCCTACCCTCAAAACCCGGCAGAAATGGCAGACCTCAACTCCTGACTTAAAGGAGAAAACGTTTGTCATGATCATAGACCCCCAACTACCTCTGAGCTTATGGCCTTTGGGACAATTCATCAAGACTCACCTAAACCCGGGTGATCATGTCAGGTCAGCTGACATGGAGATAAAAGGCCAAGTGTACACTAAACCGGTAGTACGCCTAGTCATCCTGCCTGCATTACCATGGGATGGTCCTAATACCACAAACCCTTATTAGTTGAGACGCCTTTCATGGAAGCAAAGTTACTCCGCATCTTTGGAGTCAGCTGCATCAAATTCTCCTCAGGAAGAACTTTTAGGGTGAAGTGTAATTCTGAGTTGAGCTGACTGCGAGCTGTGTTGAAAGTTGAGCTGCCGCTGGCTGTTGCTGTTGAGCCATAGCTGAAAGTGCACAAAATTCCTGGTCGTTTATGGTTGTTGCTGATGAGGTATTGTCTTAGTCATTGACACTATAATTAGCATACATTTTATTTATACTTGGGATAACCACAGTTATATGGGTTATATGGGAATGTCCAGACATGTAGCTATCATTCGTTAGCATCCAGCTTAGTAATGTGATTTTCCATGTTGATTTTCGGTCTTTATTTATATGGGGATGGACATTCTGTGTTCTTAGCGTTGTGTTCTGTATGTGATTATAATGCTGAACGAGTGGCTGCCATTTTACGCCATTGAATGCTGCGCGTTTGCATGGCTAGCCTATCCATATATGAGCTCTGCATGTTATTAATGTCAAAATTTCCTTTATGGGGTGTATTTTCTGCTAAAATACATTGTTTCTGTGCATTTAAATATATGTCTTTATACAGAAATTTCACTAAGGATCATTGGAGATACCTCATGTATTATATAACAGTGAATGCTTATTTTCTATATTTATTTATTTTACTCAATTTCTTTATTGTATTTGTCAATTCTCAGACTACCTACACCTTTGAATATATATCTGTGGTTACCTCCAATGCAAGATGTTAAGCTGATCACCTGTCTCCTCATTATTGGTGTTCTGATCGGCACCTAGGGGGGTTTACTCATTCATCCAGTAATCAGAACACAACAAAAGCCTCTACAAAACAAAGCAGCACTTTTTAACTTTTAAATTAGTTGCACAGTATATACAAATATTTGCTTTAGGCTACGTCCACAGTAATCTGGATAGATCTGAAAACTGCATTTTTGTTTTATAACGCTCTCCGTCTACACTGTCATTTTCAAATGTTTTCCAAAAATTGCTCATCCACACTGAAACGTCTGAAAACGCTTACATCCCTATAATGCGCATGCGTAAAAAATTGTAACAAGCTTTCATCATTTCCCATCTGTCTATTAGTCTTTCAGTCTATTTACTTCGTACAAAGTGACATTAATTAAGTTTTCGCTGCACAGAAATGCCGTCTCAGTGTGGACGGGAGGCCAGAATAAAGAGAAAAAGATGCATTTTCAAATGTATTCGGATTAATGTGGACGTAGCCTTAGATATACATCAATCATCACAGTTAGCTGACTAGCTTGTTTTTAGCAAAAGAAAAACATGGACCCACTTTGTAGGTGGAAAGTGATGCAATTCCAATGTCACACTTCCAGAGTAATTCGAATGCATCATTAATCTCAGAGACGTTGAGCTGCTCCTTCTGCCGTCTCAGGTGTGTGAACGTGTATTGTTCATGTTATGGATTTATTCCATAATTAAACAAGGGCCAAAAAGTCACAAATGATTGATTTTACATATAATTATTGAAATCCACATTTCTGTAGAATATTAAAAATTTCCTTTTGTATATCTACAAGAAAAATGTATTGATATCGGGGTATTAGTATGATATTACTTGGTATTGGATTGAAAAATAAAATCAATAATATCGTACATTCCTACTCTGATTGCAAACTGAGCCTTGCTGCTCCCTCTTTCTGATTGGTCAGCTCACCCCCCCTGCTGCCCACCTCTCATTTTCTCTCATTCTCTCCCTCTCTCTCTCTCTCTCTCTCTCTCTCTCTCTCTCTCTCTCTGCTTAAATACTTTTAACAAAAAGGACTGAAGGAGGAGGGAGAGGGGGATGGGAATGATGGGGGAAGGGAATTGTGTGTGAGTGTATGTGTGTGTTGTCACTAGAGAGAAGCGATAGAGAGAGAGAGAAAGAGAGAGAGAGAGTAGAGTGGTGTTTAGTCCATACAACATAGCCGTGCATGCACAGACTAGCAGGGATTATCTGTCTGTTCTAAATCTGATAGAGAAATGCAGGCATGAATAGGTAAGTCATGTTCTCTCTCTTTCTCTCTTACCTGATAGATTGATTCAGGATGCATTAGAAGAAAGCAGGCAGCATTGATCTCAGTTATAAGTTGGATTGAAACTGTGCTGTGTGACTTCTTTCCACACCTCCCCTCTCCTCCTCAGTTTATCTGTCTGATTTCTACTGTTTTTCTCCTTTCCTGCACACAGGTGTCTCTTTATACACTCTCATGATCACTGTTTGAAGGTTTGAAGAAGTGTGCGTTTGTGTTTCTGGAGTTGGGAGAACAGGACAGTGTCAGTGCTCATTCTTCTGAGCTTTCTCACACGTATGATGAAATGTACCACCGTCAAAATTAAGTCGAAATTTTGCAAAATGCATGGACCTTTTCAGTGGTATCTGCATTCCTCGAGGTTTTCACATTACATTTTTAATGCAAATTAAGTTTATTAATAATAATAATAATAATAATAATAATAAAATAGAAAAATGAAAGATCTTGGAACCAACAAATCACCAATTCTACGAAAAGATTTGTCTATATTTTTGAGTTCATAGATAAGAGTACTTTATGATAGAAACAGTATTGAACGTTTTGAATACTGTTGAATGTCAGAGGAAGTGTGTGCTGTCCTGCATGGTGTGTCAGAGCTGAGCGAGTGGCTTCCAGGAGCACCGTGAGAAGCCACAATGTTTGACTGGCATGATTATGTAATATTTTTCATTCATGTGTTAGCTCCTCTGTGCTCTCACTTGAAAGGGAATGGCATTCCTCTCTGAGATCCTCAGCACCGAGCTGCTTGAGTGTAGCACTTCAGAAAACTAGTGGTGTATACCACAGTGCTTTAAACTGTTAGGTGTGTCACAATTACTGGGTAATTATTGTTAAATAATTGTTTAACTATTTGAAGTAGTTGTGATTAATCATTAATATTTCCACATTCATACATCTCCAGATCAATAAAATGTTTCATTCCTGATTTTTTCATTCTTGATTTATTATTCATTTATAAACTATATATATATATATATATATATATATATATATATATATATATATATATATCAAATATGACAAGTACAGTGCATGTTTTGTTTACTCAGATATTTAGCAATAGGACCTTGTTTATTGTAATACATTAGCATGTTTACTGTTTTGTAAAGAGTTAAAGATCAATTCATTAATCACAGTTATGTGAGTGATGATCACCAAAACCAGTTTTAAACTCATGACAGGTCTAATGTCAGGGTTTTTGATGTCAGGGTTTCAGATCTCAGTGCTTTAGAGTGTTATTTTGAGCTTCAGCATTTGAGTTCAGTGTTTTATATTTTAGTGTTTGAGGTGGATGTTGTAGATTTTAGTGTTTTCTATTTTAGTCTTTCAGCTCAATGTTTTATATTTCCATGTTTCTGGTCTGGGTTTCTGGTCTGGGTTTATGTTCGGGTGTTTAAACTTGGTGCTTAAAATTTTTGTGTTTGAGTTCAGTGTTTTGTTTTTATATTCAAGCAAAATGTTTTTATTTTATTGTCTAAGCTCATGTTTTTAAATTTTAGTGTTTAAATTCAATGTTTTTAAATTTTAGTGTTTAAATTCAATGTTTTTATATTTTAGTGTTTAAATTCAATGTTTTATAACTTAGTGTTTGAGGTGAGTGTTGTAGATTTAAGGTTTTATATTTAGGTCTTTGAGCTTAATGTTTTCGATCTCAGTGTATATATTTTATAAGTTTGAGCTTAATGTTTTAGATTTTCTTGTTTAAGCTCAGTTTCTGTATTTCAGTTCAGTGTATTCTGTATTGTTTTTAATACAGTTGAAATATTTTTTATATTTTAGTGTTCATTGTTTCATAGTGTAGTGTGTAAATTTTGTTTAGCATTTAGCACAGTGCGTTTAAGCCCATTTGTGTGTGTGTGTGTGTGTGTGTGTATAAATATACATACATACATACATACATATATATATATGTATGTATATGTATATATATGTATATATATACACATATATAATTAGCTGTTTTATGTTTTAGTGTCTGAGTTCATTGCTGTATATTGTAGTGTTCTTACAGGGGAATTTCTTTCCTTGTCATTGTCTGAGATCTTAGTGTTGTAGGTTGTTGTGTAAGATTACAGTGTTTTAGAGTTTATTTAGTAGACACACGGGATAGTCACTTTTTCATCATTCACAATTTTTTCTTTCCTTATTAATCAGATGGTATAAAATTGAAAACTATATGTAATTCAGATATGAGAACTTTTTTCCCTTGTAAGTAATGCTTTATACCTTCATCAATACATGGATGAGAATTGATCCTTTATCTGTTTATGCTTAAAACCCATTAAAGTTACTTTCTTATTACTTTTCTTATTATTTGTGTTTTGAATAAACTTCAATATCACTTCAGAATAATTTGAAATAGAATAACTAGAATAACTTAAATATTCAGAGAAATGTTGATTAGAACTTCAGTTTTCTCAATATTTTAGGACCCAAAATGTTTTATTTTTTTCATACAGCAATTCAAGTCAATTGAATTGATGTGAACGGTTCATTTATTAATGAATATGAATAACCTTTATTTATTCATTAATTGCAGGTATTTAATTTTTATTTATTCAGTGTGTTTGTCTTTATTACAACTAGGTGTTTTAGAGAATAAGAAATTTGAGGATTGTATTGGGAAAAGTAAGGGTGTTAAAGTGAAAATGTGGGTTGGAAAGCAAGTGAACAAACTGTTTGAAATGTGCACAGTCTTGTGATAGTGCTCTGTTTATTGCGGTTGGCTGCTGCACTGTGGTATGCATGGGGCTTTTTGTGAGGCAGATTTAGAAAGGCCTCTTTAGAGGATGGACACAGCCATACAATCAGCTTAATGCCTACGTGCAGGCCTTTAATGAATACCCCCTGTGTGTGTCCAGCCCACAGAGGGAGCGAATCCGAGCGCAAGTCTCCATGAATATCAGATTCCGTTTGGAGATGGATTTGTTTATTAAACTTTCAGCATTTGGCGTATTTATGCAAAATACATCGGTGTTTGAGTGCATTGGATTTCCTTTGTCGCTAAACCATATCTTGTCCTGTCCCAGGAAGTGGATCTGGATGTGTAGTGTCCTAGTGCAAGCACATGCTGGTGATGGACTACAGACGCACAGACGCTAACCTGGCTTTCTCTGCAGAAGTGTCACCTTAATCAAGACCACGTCCGCAGAATGCTGAGTCCTATTGTTCCCTATAGTAAGTTCATGCATGCTCTATATTTAACAACATTTCCATATGTTCCTTGCAGTGAGAAAGAAGTATGTAGTAAAGTACGGCTGCTACATTCCAGGTGGAAAATCACTAACACATAACAAATATTGTGAATAAGCTGTATAAGACTAATTGACTATTTTTGTATACCTTAGAGATGAAGATAGAGCATCGCACAGAATGTTGCATGCTGGAGGGAAAAAGCAAAGGGTGTATAGTTTTGTGTGTGTGTGTGTGTGTGTGTGGGAGGTGGGGAATGGAGGGGAGGGAGGATAGTTGATGGCTTTAGCAGTAGAATCCCTGCAGTTCTGACAGTGTCATCTCACAAATCCCACTCACCTTCCCAGTTTTCCCTGCTTTCTCTGCTCGGGCCACCTAATAACTGACATGTCCAGTTTTAGTCCCCGTTCCACATCTCCACACCCCCTCCCTCTCTCTCCACCACTCTTCATTTGAGCTCCACGCAGTCCCTGATCAAAACAGCTTTGTTTGTTAGCCAGCATGGTGCTTTTTTTGTTTCTCAGCGAGCAGCCCGAGGAGCCGCTTTAACCCGACTCTTCGGCTCGCCACCTCTCCGCTTTATCGGTGTGACAGCTACAAGAAAAGAGGGAGAGAAATCAAACCGCCATGCCACACCGTCAATTGGAGATGTAATTACATAATAATGAATGGAGGCCTTTTTATGCTTGAATGGGAGTGTGTGTGTGTGTGTGTGTGTGTGTGTGTGTCGCAGCAGGCAAATGGCTGTTCGTCCTGCTCACTTTATGTTGTTTTACAACTATATTCACTTGCTGTTGATTGATAAAGATGAGAATTGTGTTGTGCATTAACAGAAGCACGGTGTCAGGTGAGGTGCATGTTGCAATCATCAGTCCTGATGAGCTCACTTTTGTTCTTAAAGTTAGCGAGGCTGTAGTTGCTCAGAGCATCTTTTGTGCTAGCGAGGCTGTAGTTGCTCAGAGCATCTTTTGTGCTGGAATTTACTTACCGGCTTCAGCCCAGACTTGT
>JAFFST010046502.1:2102-18779 GCA_022414735.1 Noturus placidus | reverse complement strand
GGGGTTTGGCTTGTCCTCATTTGCAGTCGAGTTTGCAGAAAACATTTGCCTTTTACCAGCTGCTGAAAAGCACATGCAAAATAAATTGTGGTAATTGTGGGTGTGGTAAGAACAGAGGGCGCGGCAACTAAACCAAGCTATCATACAAGACATGATTTGTCAAGATCCCTAATAGTACACACTAATAAAAACTGTAACTGAAACAGTAACCGCAAAGTGCTCTGTTTTATTTCTAACAAAAGGAAAGTGTTTGAGCATCACAGAATAACCTTAAGAGTGAAGAGTCTTCAGTCATTTCTTGAAGGCTTCTATTTAAAATCAGATAGCAGGTGGTTTGACTGTGGGGCTGTGGTTCACACCTCCCCAACATACTCCATGCTGAACTCGAACGCTGTCAAACCCCGAAACAGTGCCTGCGCACTATCTTCATCACACACTCCTTACAAAATAAAGAGATGCAATACGAAGTGCACACACATACACCCCAAACTCCCTCAATAAATCCCAGAGCACCACAAAAGCTGTCGGTAGATCTCGGCTGAATAGATTAATAAGATTTCCATAATTAGGCAGGGCTCTGACAATAGGATCCCTCTCCTTTGTCTCAGAACCAACAGAATTGTCAGGCTAAGGGGACGTCTGCTGGACTGGCCATTGCAACAATGGACACAGAGACAGTAAGGCGGTCAGCGGAAACATCTGTCTCTCTGCCAGGCCTGGAGTCTTGTGCAGAGTGGCTGCGTCAGGCCCTCTGAGTCTGCCTCTCACAAAGCAGCGGCTGCAAGGGTCCATGTGGACAATAGGGCCTGGTGGTGAGAGAACTCTTCTTTTCTTAACCCAACTGCTACGCCTCTGTTTACTCTCCAGCTTCCCATGTTGATTACAGCTACAGAGGGTGACATGTAACCCAGAGCTGGTCATGTGGATATCGCTGTGTTTGGAATGGCATATATGGAGTGAGCTCAAGTGTTTTTAAGTCTTTGTTAGCAAATCAGAGAGTCACTGAGGTTTGCTTGAGCTTTATTAATGCAACATTTTGTCATTCTGAAGGCTGCACTACAGGACATTGTTCTAATAATGCTTTCTCTCAAAACACTGTTGCCAGAAATGATATTAATCAGTCGGTTTGGTGCTCAAGATTTGTCTCATCTGACTTTGCTAACAACGTGATGGAAATCTTACCTTACGGCCTTTTCACTTACATTTGCAGCTTCAGTAAAAAAAAAAAGCAAATTTCAGAGACTATACTTTGTGGGAAGTGTCTATATTTCATTTACGTTAATCGCATTAGTAGTTAGCTCTTTGACAAAATGATTTCGTTTTCTAAAATCCACCCTACTGTACTCACTGTTCGTTCTCCAGGGCTAGAATAAATGATCTGCAGCACAGCTATGACTGACTCATGAGTGTGGATGAAACTCCAGCCAGATTAGAGCAGGATCTGAGCGCACACCAAGGTGTAATTGTGAGCTGCAGCTTGTGTCCAGTTCATTTAATGCTGGATGGAATAATGTTCATCGAGGTTAGAGGACAAAAGGGAGCTGTGGAGGTACAGGGGATGAAGGTCAACGCCTGGTCTTTATCTTATGCTTCATGGGAGCAGGAATATATTCTTCCATTCCAAATGGTTCATCCGTGAGATTGTGTCTGGGAAAGGGAGGGGTTTTGGTGAGTGACAGGCTTAGTGGACAGCAAGCACTCTGGCCAGAGAGCGTGTCTGTATGTGATTGTGCATGCATATGGGAGCCTGTGTGCACAGCCTCGTGTATATTGATGGAGTGGACGGCAGTTTGGCTGAGTTCCTTAATGTCAAGCCATGTCCGCACACATATGCGCGCACACACACACACACACACACACACACACATACACATGCACACAAACACACACTGGCCAGTGCGTCTGCTGTCCACTCTCTCCCCTCCCCTCCCTGCTGCAGGTTTTATGAGCTCCCCTGGGCTGCCATCCATCTCTGTCACACACTGGCCCCATTATTGGGCTCCGCACAGCTCTGCTCCTACCAGCCCGCAGATGGGATTGTCCTGCAGGACGTCTACTGTTTCTGCAGCCTGGACAATGACCTCCAACTCCAAGCCTCAAACCCTCTTCATGCTCTCTTTCTCATTTTCATATAGTAGGATGTATATTTAAACACAGGACCTCTTTGCAGTGTGGGAACGTTGAAGCCATTGGAGTTAAATATGAAGCACAAGGTAATGTAGTGGCCATCTGGAGAGAGAGGGAGAGAGAGAGAGAGAGAGAGGAAAGGGGGAGGGCAAAGTTTAGGAGAAAGCCTGAAGGAGAAGGCAGCATATTAGCCCGAGGTTTAATTTTAAATGCCAATAATGCAGGTGGTGCCACACACAATTTCAGAAGTATGAATAATGAATCATAACTTTCTGAATAAAATAAAAATAAATAAAATATTTCACCTGTAATAAAGCCGCACAGACTTTATACCGCTATAGGTCTCACCTCGGGCCGGTTTGTGACAGTTCAATAATGCCGAGCTATGCAAGGAATTTCAAGTTAATACCTTCGCAAAGAGAAGCGAATCACCTTCCAATATGGGTTTCAGTGTGATTTCTTTCGACTTGATGAAAATGCATACACCATAGAATCTCACTGATTGTACTGAGCCATCAACGGTTTCTAATAAAAATGAGTTTCACTGAAATGGTGTTTTGGGGGAGGTTGGGGAGCAAAAAGATTTCTGTTTTGTTTTTCTCCCCAGTCATTACTCTATTGGTCTCTCTTTCATCCCTTCAACATTAAGGCAGTGTAATGAATCACAGGGTCCAGAGCCGCAGATAGCCAGAGGAAAAGACATTCCACTCTCCCAGTGTTTCATGGGAAGCAGCCGATGAATAGCACATCTATTCTGCGCCACTTGCCCCTCCTCCCCCTTTTTTTCTTTACCCCACTGTCTCCCTCCCCATTCTCTTTCCCGTTCTGTCCTGGCTGGACAGGGCTTTTAGAGAATTGCTTTGTGGACAGGCCGATGTGGTGCAGGGGATGGACAGCAGGCGTTCAGTCAAACATACACTGGGTGATAACAATGGCTCCTCAGGGAGGGTTGCAGATGCTAGCACATGGCAACTATGTGCTCTAAGTGGGGAAAACACAAGTCCACCCCTTTTACACTCAGGGGAATACAAAGATGTTCTTTCTTTCTTTCTGTGTGTGTTTGTGAAAGTTTAGTCCTATCAACTAACAATCACAAAAACCAGCAACCAGTCTTCACTAGAGCTGGGCAAAATATTACTACCTAATATAATATACCCCAGTGTACAGAACATGTATAAATGTATAGTTCATAAGCGCTGACACATCAAAAATGTAAAGGAATACTCAGATTTTTCAGTATAATTTCAATCCACTGCATCTGTACTGCATGAGCTATAACCACAGACCAAATATTTTCAAATACTGAAAAAAAGAAGGAAACTTCAAAACAACAATCATGGAACTTTTATCCAAATCGCTTTACACGGTGTCTCATTCACCCATTCACACACATACACACATACACCAATGGTAGCAGAGCTGCATGCAAGGTGCTAGCTTGCCATCGGGGGCAACTTAGAGTTCAGTGTCTTGCCCAAGGCCACTTCGGCATGTGGCGTCATCTGGGCCGGGAATCGAACCACCAACCCTACGATTAGTGGACAACCCGCTCTACCGACTGAGCCACAGCCGCACTAGTCTACAGGCGTCTACGGGCAATTGCCAAATTCTGAAATGTATTACAAAAACTGTGGTTTTGTACAACTTTTGAACACTGGAGAAATACAGTAAAAAGTAATACAGTAATATACTGGAGCAACAAAGTAAAAATAATTTCTTACTCTTTTCATAAAGATTTGTGGTTTTCATAAAGTTATCTGCAAACACTTTATACTGTAAAACTAATATATCATACATGCATCTATAGCGTTCTTTTTTTTTTTTTTAAAGGATTCAATTTAGTTAAATGTTGTTTTAGCATCTCATGCCCACCTAGCCAACAATCATCCAAAATGGGCAATGTGTTCAATATAATATGGTCTCCTCAGTGTTCTGTGTTCTGACATGGGTTGTTTGTATCAAACAGGTCTGTTGAAGATGCACTGGAACCCGGAGCATGCCCAGCCCCTGAGCCAGTGGCCCGAGCAACATTTGGATGTGTCCTCCACCACTTCCTCACCCGCCCACAAACCTGAGCTGTATTCGGCACGTGGCCGCGGCTCCTATAGCTATGCCTGGGCCAATGACGACATCTCAGCCCTCACTGCTTCCAACCTGCTTAAGCGCTATGCTGAAAAGTACTCAGGTGTGCTGGATTCAGCCTATGAGCGCCCTGCTGTGGGTGCCTACCCTGAGCCTGGCGCCTTTGGGGCTCTCAATGGCAGCCAGAAGAATGAACTGGAACCCTGGCCCCTCTCACACAGCACTGATTCAACTTACCCTTTGGTTCCCCCCTCTACCCACGATGGTCTGAAGGTGGCACCTGCACCCACAATGCCACCTGGCTCAGGCAGCGTCTCTGCAGGCAGCAGCAATCTGTCAGATTCAGGCTACAGTGGGAGCAGTTCATGCAGTGGTCCCCATTCCAGTGACTACCCGCCCAGCTACAATGGTACCTACCTCTCGTCAGGATACTGTCCCCAAGGCAGCTCAGCACTTCCGACAGCGCCACTTCATGCCCTGCAGTCTGGGCCCACCCTCTTGCCCAGTTACACAACGTCTGCACCTGTTTATAACTACCCCCCTGCTACCTACCCCCACCAGACCAGCCTCGCGCCCACCTACAGCCACCCAACTCCCCCTTACCTTCCCTCTGGTATAGCTGCTCCAACCCCCATCACTTCACGGCCTACAGTGGTAGGAGGTAGCTACAGTTACCAGAACAGTAGCCTGGGCAGCTCGGAGACAGCAGGTTCACTAAAGAGGAAGGCATTTGAAATGACCCCTGAAGAGGAAGAGGGGGATGGGAATTCGCGCTATAGGAAATATAGCTATGAAGCCTTAAAGTCTGGTGGAGACTCACCATACAGTGTGGGCGACAAAGCAGAATGCAGAGGAAATGGGTTTGTTGCTGCAAATGCAGACCCACAGGCATTCAAGCCCACCAAACCTGGGTCTCAGCCAGGTATTGCAGGTGATGAGGTGGGCAAATACAGTGGCCTGAAGCCTCTGCTTTCGCCAGCATATGGAACAGCTGGCGACTACAGCCCCCCAACAGCCATGACAGGAGAGAACGGAGGAGCCGAGCATGGCTTTCTACAGCAACAGCGTTCACTCAAGCGTTCTGAGCCGCTGAAGAGTACAGAGCAGCGCCTGCTGGAGGTGGTAAACAATGAGCTACAGGACTGCACGCTTCCTCCACTGTGGTCAGATCTAGTTGGCCATGCTCGTCTTAAAGCAGTTCTGGAAGAGGAGCTGCTGTGGCCAGCGCTGCGCTCTGACAGTTCCGTTCGGCCTCCCCGAACTGCACTACTGTTTGGACCACGAGGTGGTGGAAAAGCTACACTGGTGCACTCCATGGCCACTCAGCTTGGGGCCACTTTCTTCAGGCTGAGTGGTGCCACGTTGGTTTCGAAGTGGAAGGCTGAGGCTGAGCAGCTTCTGGGCATGCTATTCTCAGTGGCTGCAGCGCGCCAGCCAGCGGTATTGCTGCTGAGTGAGTTAGAGGCCTTCGAGGATGACGAGGGTCTCAGACAGCAGCTGCAGGCTCAGTTGGAGAAGGTGCAGCGTGGCTTGGTGCTGGTGGTGTGTTCCACGCGCCACCCAGAGCTTTTGAAAGAGCCGCTGCTGCGCTGCATGTCCAAGCGCTACCACGTCAGCCTGCCGGATGGTAGTGGGCGCAGGCAGCTACTGCTGCAAGCTCTTGGGCCTCATGGCTGCAGTCTGAGTGAACAGGAGCTGGCTGCTGTGCTACAGCGTAGCGATGGATTCACTGTACGTGAACTGCTGCAGCTCGGTCAGCAGGTCCTGGCTTCAGCATCAGCTTCAGGCACTGGCCAGATGCATGGCCTTAGTGCTCCCCTCTCCTCGCCAGCCTTCAAAGACTTCGAGAGCGCTTTCTGCAAGGTGCGACCGCAAGGGGCACCCAAAGAACTGGATACTTGTATGGAATGGAGCAAGGTGTATAGCCACTAAGAGACAGTTCAGCCACTGGAATCAGGACTGCTTATCTTTGTGCTGAGGTAGAAAGCCTCGTGGATACTTTTTCCCTTTTTTCCCCCTCTTTCGGTTTTCTTTTCGTAGCTACATAATTTGCAGCCAAAAAAGTGTGTGTGTGTGTGTGGGGGGGGGGGGTATTTTTGGGAGATTAAATTTTACGGTGAAAAGGCATTTTAGAATGAACACTTTTTTGACTTGGAAACATGCCATGGTGTGCTGTTTTTCTATAAATAAACATATACTTTATTTTTTCCCCAAAGAAATTAAATATTAGGCATTTATCAGAGGGGGAAATTGTTAGTTGTTTGCTGATAGAAAATCTTAAATATTTTCTGGAATATCACTAGAATTCTGATCAGCCTTGATCCTGGAATGAACCTGGATTATATTAATAATGCATCCATTAACTGCAATTCTCAGGATCTCTATTTATTGCCTGTCTGCTCCAATGGCATTATATTTTTTTATTATTTTGATTTACTCTAAATTGCTCATTTGGTGTTAAACAGTTTGGGACATATTGGAGCAAATTGATGGTTTTTGACCAAAAATGATAAAAGAGCACCATATCGCTTTTAAATGATACCTGCCCTATTGACAGCATTTTACCAAAAGGCAACCACAGTTATGCAACCTGCTTGAAACCAACAATATTGTGCAAAACAAGTTCATTGTTAGACCGTGGTCATGTCGTGTGCACTTTGTCAAAGCACGGTCTTTTCATGAAAAGTGTATGCATTGCTACCCAAATAGTATTAAGACATAGGAAGTAAGAGAGAGACTGGCCCTTACTGTCTGTACAATCTGCTCTGTACACTGTACAAACCAAACACACACATGGAATATAGAGTCCACAGATTTCTGGGGCATTAAACCCATAACCCCTAACCACGAGTTCGAGCAGTCCATCTCACATTCCTCATCCAGATTACTGATTTCCTGAGACAGTCTCTTTGGACCCTGGAAATGCAAGAGCAAAAAAAGTCTCATTTTCTCTTCTGCTTACTTTTTTTTCTTAGTATATGTAGTCTTGTTTGAAATACTCAGGAAGAATTTCTTTACCTCAGAAATGATATCGAATGTATGTAACCTTAGGGTCTTAGTATTGAATATTGAGGTGGTTCAGAGTTGTGAAAGAGACACAGAGAGAGACACACAGAGAGAGACAGAGAGAGGGAGAGAGAGAGACAGAGAGAGAGACAGAGACAGAGAGAGACACAGAGAGAGACAGAGACAGAAAGAGACACAGAGAGAGAGACAGAGAGAGAGAGAGAGAGAGACAGAGAGAGGGAGAGAGAGAGACAGAGAGAGACAGAGACAGAGAGAGACAGAGAGAGAGAGAGAGAGAGGGAGGTCACAGACGTGCACACACTGCAGCTGTGGTATTACCTCATAGAGGAAAACTTGAAAATGCTACAAAGACTAACGTTGAATGTAATTCAGGTATTTCAGGGGATATCTGATGCCATAAAAATCCACAATTTTTGTAATTCTATATAAATACCAACTTCCTTCATCCTTTCCATTTATTTTGGATGTAGATTTTGATGGAGTGATGATTGTCTTCATGAAACGTTCTTGTAGATGGCAGGATGCTTGGTTTTGTTGGACAAACTGTTTAGAACTAGAAGCCACTATTTTACATAAATCCGGACGAATATGCATACGTAATGCATTATAACTCTTCAGATCATAGAAACCAGCCCAAAGATTAATCAGAGCAGATGTGTATACAACTGGCAGCTAATCATGTCTAACAATCGATTGTGTCATGCAGTTTCTTGTACACACACTAGTGATACACTCTACATGTAGACAATCCAAAAGCTTCTACCAATGTTAATGATTTTGGATTTTACTCCAAATGCGACTTATTGCGCTGCGCCAATGCCGTTGTTCTGCAAAAGTTACACAGATCATTTCTGAACATTATAATCAAACATCATATTTACAACGGATTGTATTGTAAGGGATTGATGGAGCTTGTCGTTCACTCCTTCCTTCCCATCCGCATTGTTTGCATTTGGTCCAAATGTTCCTTGAACCCTATAGCACCATTCAATCTTAGCTGGTGGCTTCTGACATGACAGAGAATATGGGTCAGTCGTGATGTTCTTCTGCATACACATTGATCTGGACAAAACCCAGCAGTCTTGCACTCTGACTACATGTTATAGTATGGACACAATACAGAGCACTGCCCACTTCTAGTCTCGAAGTCTGAGAGACTATGTTTTAGTGAGTCTTATATATCCTTCGTATCCTTTTTGTTCCGAATATGAGCATAGCAACTCTTCAATCTCGAACGGTATACAGGAATGTTCACGAAGCAGTTTGTTCAACAAAATTTGCATTTATTAGCTGTTTTGAAGCTGTTAGTACAGTAACTTTGGTCTAGGTTCTTGTTCTTGTACATTTTCTGTAACCATTTCTACCTCATTTTTTTTTTTGCAACATATTGTACATGAAAGTATTTATTTCATGTCTTTTTGATGTCTGTTTTGAAAATGATAATGTTCTTGAACTGTAATAGTCTACCTCAAAAAAAGGCTGTATTTTAAGAGAAAATATCACACATTATTAAAGAGAATATGTCGACCTTTGACCTGGGTTTATTTCTCACACTGTGTGTGGTTGAGGAGCTTACATGACTGCAGTTGGCAGGTTACCAAGATAAGTGGCCTGACCTTGTTCGGTACTTCTGTCCTCAAATGACCTCGGTGTACGAGGCAAAAAAAAAGATAAATAAAAAGCAATCTAGATTTAATTATGGATTTACAGCAAATATAGATGTGTTTCAGGAGATTCCGATTAAGTTAGTAGTGAAGTAACATATCTTTAATAGCGAGAGATGCCACATCTCTGTATAAAAAGTACCATGATATCACTATAGGGCTGTGCCTAATAAATAACAGGTAAAAGAAAATAGAATTAATAATTTATTCATTATCCAGCTCTTCTTTCTGCAAAACTAGGCAGTCCATGTAAAGTAACAGCATTTATCTGTACTAAAGTACAATACTATATCCAGCTTATAGAAGAAATGCTATACTGTGCAGAAATGGTTTGCTAAATGGTAGAATTATGAGTCATTCTTTGTTAAAAAAATAAATCATAAAGGACTATGAAGGCGCCAACCCTTTTCAGAATAATAACTGTTCTCTATCTGATTAATACTACTACTACTACTACTACTACTACTACTACTAATAATAATAATAATAATAATAATAATAATAATAAAACATGAGTTGCATCTACCAATAGCAATGTCAATATGTAAATGAACATAAAACAGGATTGTCAGTTGTCCAGATTTTGAGTCTGCCTTTTGTGCTTCATGTCTAGACAACATTCTGACATTTGTGCAGAATGCCTGTAGGTTGCTTAGGGCCAAATCTATGTGTGAAGTGTTCGACAAGCACTGGACCACAATTCCATAGAAAACATTTGCACTGAAGAATCTAGTTTGGTTTGACCAGCTGCCAAAACACAGGTAGAACTGGTCAAACTAGTACACATCATCGTTGCCTGCGCTAAAGTGCGAGTAGAAATGTAAGTTTCTGAATTACTGCTACTAATACTGTCACAGAGAGGTGGTTTTAAGAATATAACACAAAATAAGACTAATCTCGAATGTTTATTGTATAAATAACGTACCACTTGGCAAAGACTGTGTACCAGTTTGACCCACTGTGCCCGGTTTTGAAAGATTATTCAGCAGGACTGTTTTCAAAGCAAGGGAAAGTGTACTAATATGTTTATATCATATAAATGGGCTGGTTCACTCACCTTCTGGAGGCTGTGAAGAGAGAAAAGCAGCCAGTTTCTGCATAACAAGACTTTCTCAAGCAAGACATCCTCAGCCTTTTGATTCGCGTGAAGTGCTGTTAACACGCTGAATATTTCAAAAGACCTCAAGGTAAGACTCGTGCTAGATCTAGGCGAGTTAAAAAAATAAATAATCATTATTTCCTGTAGCAGAGAAGGATTTAGACCTGTGGTTCTCAAAGTCGGGTCTTAGGACACCCAGTGGGTGTGCGATTTTTTAAAACCTACAGTAGTTACTTACAGCGGTGGAAATTACAACCTACCATTATCAAAGTTAGGTATTTTTTATTGAGTTTTTATAGCTGGTAAAAACCCTAGGGTTAGGGTTAGGGTTAGGAACTAGTATAACTTGGAACTAGTATGTTCTATTGGAGGAGAAATCAGGAATAGCAACCTAAATATAAAAAATATCATTGTACATATTTAAATAAGTGATCATGAAGGGCGGCTGTGTCTCAGTCGGTAGAGCGGGTTGTCCACTAATCCACTAATCGTAGGGTTGGTGGTTCGAATCCCGGCCCGGGTGATCCCATGCCGAAGTGTCCTTGGGCAAGACACTGAACCCTAAGTTGCCCCCGATGGCAAGCTAGCACCTTGCATGCAGCTCTGCTACCATTGGTGTGTGAGTGTGCACTTGTAGTTTAAAATTGTCTCAGTTTGAGAGGCATTGCTTTTACTCAGATATTGCATAATGCTAAATGAATCATTGGTGTGTATTTTAAATAGATAACGATGCTGGCATTTAATTAGCAACATTTTCAAAACGAAAATATTTGACAGTAGCTGAGATTAAATCTGTACAGGTTTTAATGAGCATCATGGTTTAGAACGTGCCACTGAGATTGACTTTGTGTCAGACAGAAATCTTTTTTAAGATGAAAAGTAGGTAGCAAGGAGAAAGAAAAATCAGGATATTATTATTCTTTGCATATATTTTCACAGATTGCTGCCTATATCTAATAAAATCAACATAAAAATAATACCGGAGGATGAAATGATTTTTTTTTTTAAATCTACATGGGTTTTGGACATAAACTGGTTTCCTTCGTTTGTATTAACAACACTTGAAACAATACTATTACGTTAATCTAAATGTAAATTGATTTAATAATACTTCTACACCGTAATCTGGATCGCCATGGTAACCATGTGTGCCAGTGCATGATGATATCCGACCTGTACAGCGTGAACGCGACTTTTTGCAGCTCTCAGCTGGTTTATAAGACTACGCACTCAGCATTTTTCAGATGAAATCACAATTGACTGAAGTTGAAGGAAGGGATTAAATCAGCATTTAAAAGCATACTACAAGAGCAGAAAAGGGAAAGAAAGACAACAGGTGGTGAATGAATCAGGTAACAAAAATGCACACTCTATTACACTGTGAATTCTTTTTACGAGAGATGACAGAGAGCCTGGGATTAGCAGCTTCTCATTTGCTCTTTATATATAACTGAAGCTGTACATATTCTCTAATGGTCTCCACGCAGAATAATGAAGATAACGAAGCAAATGTCTTTTAGTGTCTTTTACCAAGAGTTCAATAGATCTTAGCACATGGCATATTCTTTTTTTCTTTCTAAAAACCATGGAAATGTGCTTAAACATTTGTTCCTAAAGAATGATCAGTAACAGGCCATACTCCTAATGAACTATACACACATACATGTCATGCCATAATGCATTCATAAAGCATTATACACATTGTTTACAATTCTATATATTATACACATAATTATTTATAAAAGGCATTAGACTTTATAGCCATCTATGTGTATAATATGTATGATGAAATGTTAACATGATTATATTATAAGTACAGTTCATAACACATTATAAAACCACTTCCAGAGAAACCAAGCAGCTTTGTACAGTGTATTAATGGACCTGATTTTTCTTCAGAGATTATCACTAATAAACTGGGGTAGAATTGATTTGGTATTGGTGGTATAACGTGTTATAAACACTGCTTATAAAGCATTCTGATAGCAATTTAAACATTAACTTTACATTTCATAAATAATGTTAAAGCTGTACAGTATATAATACATTTACATTTATTAGACGCTTTTATCCAAAGCGACTTACAAATGAGACACACTCACACACCAATGGTAGCAGAGCTGCATGCAAGGTGCTAGCTTGCCATCGGGGGCAACTTAGGGTTCAGTGTCTTGCCCAAGGACACTTCGGCATGGGATCACCCGGGCCGGGATTCCAACCACCAACCCTACGATTAGTGGATTAGTGGACTACCCGCTCTACCGACTGAGACACAGCCGCCCTATAATACCTTATGGATGCATTATAGCAAGTTATAAATGTATTCATAGGTCATTATACGTATGGACTTCATAGAAAGTGTTACCGAATGACAAGTAGAATAAATCCAATCTGAAGAATTCTTTACGTGCCATGTGGTAAGAAACATTTTGGTGTATAAATAACTGTGATCAATTTTATTGAAAGAGAGACGTTTAATGGATCTATGCTGATCACGTGTTGAACATGAGTACGGTTAAAAGTCTCACTTACCAACAAACATCACTGCGAAAGTCCGTGCAAATCTATTTCGTGCAATTGCAATTTTGATCATTCAAGTAGTAAAAAAAAGCACAAAAATCTGAAGCCGAAGCAAATTCACACTTTTTTGGCCGTAACAATAAAAACAAAACACGCCACAAAATCCTGTATGAACTGTTATCAGCTTTGTTTCATTGTCTTCTGTAATAAGTAAGGACAGTGTTTGTATACATAGCTTGTCATTCAGACTAGCTGTTTGGAAATTTAGACTATCATTTTCACCCAAGGCAGGGAACTGATACGGCGTCCAACCCTGCAGTTTTCCCACAAATAATATAACGCAGCCACAAAACGTATCTCTGCCCATATGCTTTGTTTCTGGCTCTACATTGTCCTGTCTAGCCTTGATACTGACAAGGTTGACATCAGAGGAGAGCTCTGACACCGGGTGAGTTAGAGCTGCCAGCTGGGAGCAATCAAGTCTATTTTGAAGTCAGGGACATACAGACCCCCAGGGCCAAAGCTGTAACTAGCCTAACCTGAAGACCCTTCTCCCCCCAAAAAACCTCTAGTTACCCAGCCTATTGCTATTGATTCCAGATGTGCTAACCCCTCTGTAAAGCGACTTTACCTAAGAGGACCCTGAAATAATCACAGCTTCACAAGCGCTGATGAAGGGGCCAAAGAATATAGCAGAGCCAACTTTAACATAAGTAAGCCTACTTCTGCCCACTTCATTAGTGTGGTAAAGGACCCCAAATGGTCAGTTAACCCCACTGCATGCTTTACAGTGGACCAAAATATCTTCCCGCAAATTTCCCTGTGTGTGAAAACCATTATTCATATTACTGATTATTGATTTATGTGCACAACAAAGTAAAGGATTTCTAAAGGATTAGGATTTGTAGGGTTTTTTGGGTTTTTTTTTTACCCCATGTTGTCTATACAACATATTTACAAGTCGAAAAATAAAATTGTGTCTTTACTTAGGTATTCAGTTACACATCTTGATAAAATCTAATGTTTACCAACTGTGTAACCTGACGTGGGATCCTGTCACAGCCCATCAGTGAGAGATTGATCAGGTTAACCACTGGTTTTGTTTAAGTTTGTATGGGACACGAAAAACAATCTCATGAAGGTTGCGTTCGGTTCTGCTGACCTATCACAACACACAGGCCAAAGTCATCACGATGCTATCAGGAAATGAGCAGTGATATGAGGAATGCCCTCAAATAGACCTCTTCAACCTTACACCCCCACCAAAACACACACACACACACACACACACACACACACACACACACACACAAAATATCACTCACATAACCTTTCATAAAAGTTTGATAAATACAAAAACAGCACAGAATTGTAAGATTTACATTATACTGTTAAAGTCACTTTCATTTCTGGCTCTTTAAAACATCTTAGTGATCCATGAAACCTTTTCTTTGTCAGTTGTAGAGGCTTATAAATTGTATTTCTTGGACTTTCCCACAGTTTTTACAGATGACCTGACTGAAAGCTCTGTGCACCAGATGTAGGCAGCAGATGATTCATCCAATTTCTCATCATCCAATGAATCAGTCCCAAACATAAAAGATCAGTGAGCCCACACACCTTTTGAGGTAAATAGATACATTTAAGCCATTCAAGTGTTTGTTTTTATTCTTGAAATGTTCACTTTTCCAGAACCCAAATCATGTACAACCATGACACTGTATTAAAATATGGATTCAAAACAGTCTGTGTTGTTAACAGCATCCTTCTCAGGTAGATTACAATGAGTCAGTTGAAATTACATATACTTCCCTTTTATTCAGTTTTAAATGAGGAAATATATATATATATATATATTAAAAGCAACAGGCATGTTTAACAATCAAGCTATTAGACTAATAAGGTTTTAAACATCATTACAATATAACTGTATGTGACGGGGTCCAAGCACCATCTCAAACAGTGCCCTCAACAGTCTATCCTGTCCAATTTACATTGAGCACTCCAAATCAGGGAACCCACTTTAGGTAATGAGCCACATTACACTTAATCCAATGACAGATGGGCTGGACCAGAAAAAAAAAAAAAAAAAAACAGTTTAGTGACCAATAACATAAATTTTGCATTTTGAACATTCCACATTTTGTAGTGAAGCAATCTTAATAAACTTAACAACGTCACAAATCCACAACAAATAAAGCCCATAATAGTGATGGGGCATAATCAATATAGTTTTCAAAATGATCCATCCATTTTCTGTACCACTTATTCAACACAGGGTCGTGGGGAGCCTGGAGCCTCTCACTGAGGACTTAAGTGGGGGACACCCTGAATGAGGTGCCAACCCATCACAGGCCACAATTGGACACACACTAATAAGCTACTGACAATTTGGAAATGCCAATGAACCTACAACACATGTGTTGGGACTGGGGGAGGAAACTGGAGTACCTGGAGGAAACCTGCGGAGCACGGGGAGAACATGCAGGCTCCACACACTCAGGGCGGACTGTATATTTTCACACTTCTTGTATAACTATATAATATATAGTATATATAATATATATTATATAGAATAGTATATATAGTATATAATATATAGTATATTGTATAACTACTATAATATATAGTTTTATACAATAATAATGATTGGGGCAGCACTGTGGTGCAGTGAGTCACCTCACAGCACCTCACAGTTCCAGGATTCTGGGTTTGATCCTCATCTTGGGTTACTGTCTGTGTGGTGTGGGTTTCCTCCAGGTTCTCTGGTTTCCTCTCACTGATGACCAACATGCATGTAGGGGAATTGATTACACTAAAATTGCCAATAGGTGTGAACAGGTGTGTGTGACAATGAATAAGTATTATTATAATAAATGGTAGTAGATAGATAGTTAGTAGACAGCGTGATGGAAAAATAGCAATTACATGGCAGATCCCACTTGAGAACCATTCAGCTACATGAACAAACTGTTAGTTATTATGATGGAGAGAGAGTGAGTGAGAGAGAGAGAGAGAGAGAGAGAGAGAGAGAAAGAGACAGTGAGAGAGAGAGTGAGTGTGGAAGAGACAGTGAGTGAGAGAGTGTGAATGAAAGAGAGATAGAGAGAGAGACAGTTAGTGTGAAAGAGAGAGAGAGAGACAGTGAGAGAGACAGACAGTGAGAGAGAGACAGTGAGTGTGAAAGAGAGAGAGACAGTGAGAGAGAGTGAGTGTGAAAGAGAGAGAGACAGTGAGAGAGAGAGACAGTGAGTGTAAAAGAGAGAGAGAGAGACAGTGAGAGAGAGTGAGTGTGAAGGAGAGAGAGAAACAGTGAGAGAGAGAGACAGTGAGAGAGAGAGACAGTGAGAGAGAGACAGTGAGTGTGAAAGAGAGAGAGAGACAGTGAGAGTGAGTGTGAAAGAGAGAGAAACAGTGAGAGAGAGACAGTGAGTGTGAAAGAGAGAGAGAGAGACAGTGAGTGTGAAAGAGAGAGAGACAGTGAGAGAGAGTGAGTGTGAAAGAGAGAGACAGAGAGAGAGAGAGTGAGTGTGAAAGAGAGAGAGACAGTGAGAGAGAGAGACAGTGAGTGTGAAAGAGAGAGAGAGAGACAGTGAGAGACAGTGAGTGTGAAAGAGAGAGAGAGACAGTGAGAGAGAGTGAGTGTGAAAGAGAGAGACAGTGAGAGAGACAGTGAGTGTGAAAGAGAGAGAGAGACAGAGAGAGAGAGAGACAGTGAGAGAGTGAGTGTGAAAGAGAGAGACAGTGAGTGTGAAAGAGAGAGAGAGAGTGTGAAAGAAAGAAAAAGAGAGCGACAGCTCGTATTTAACACATGGTGAGCTGCTGCCCTCTTTTGGCAGTGACAGGATATTGCACCTGGATTACACCCTGATCCAATATTTTAGGATACTGCAACATCCTGTAAACTTCACACACAAATGCTTCTGTTGAAAAAGCAAGGAGAAATGTGACACGACAGTATGGAATTCTTATAAAGTATACACCGACATGATTCATTTCTGAACTGTATGTTTTCTGTTAAAAAAACAGGGGGGGGGATGAATCAAGTGTAAATGAACCACATGTAAAATGACATAGATGAATCATATATAGATGAATCATATATAGATGAATCATATATAAATGAATCATATATAAATGAATCATATATATAAATCT
>JAFFST010046501.1:166895-177040 GCA_022414735.1 Noturus placidus | reverse complement strand
TTGAGGCTTGAAATGTGGCAAAAGGTCAAACAGTTCAAGGGGGCCGAATACTTTCGCAAGGCACTGTAATGGTGTTCAGTATGATGTTCAATGTTTGGTACCTTTTTATATCCAAAACCTAATTGATACTTCTCCAGACATTTTCCAAAATCTGGTCTTGTTTTGATAGCTCCTTGGTCTTCATGATGCTCTACTCCATTCAACTAAATATGTGACTTCTGATTGCACCAGAGCCAGTTTAGCTGTTTCACAGCAACCTTTGCATTTTTATATAGAAATAATTGTGCAAACAATATGCAGCATATATTATGGGCAACTTTGTGTGGATTGATTACATATAAACTCAATTAGGTCATTTTTAGTTCCACAAAATGTGGATTAGTTCAAGTTAGCTGAAAACCAATACAAGTCAGCTACCTTTTCCAACTAACATGACCTAATTAATGTCAAATAAATTGTACTGCTCAAACAAATTAAGGGAACTCTTAAATCACACATTGGGTCTCAATGAATGAAATATCTTATACTTATATATAATACTTATATACATTGTGTAATTTGTTGAGAAATAAATGATGTGACAACGGTCAGTGGAAGCCAAAATCATCAACACATTGAGAGCTGGATTCAAAATCACAGTTAAAAATGTGAATTACAGGTTGATCCAACTTGCATGAATTTCAGCATGGCAATTCATAATGTAAGTCAGTAGTGTGTATGGCCTCCATGTGCCTGTATGCACTCCTGACAGCATCTGGGCATGCTCCTGATGAGATGGTGGATGGTGTCCTGGTGTGTCCTGATCTCCTCCCAGACCTGAATCAGGGCATCAGTGAGCTCCTGGACAGTCCAAGATGCAAATTTTTATTTATTTATTTATTTATTTCTCTTTCAATATCTTTATTGAAAGACATGGCACATCGGAAAACAAACAGCAACATCAACAACAAGAAAAACCGCAGTACACAGAGACCTGTATTTATATAAAAAAGAAAAAAGTTACAGACCGAATTTTGTATATCTCAGTGCATTAACAAAACGAGAGCCATGCTTTCTATTTGTTTTTGACAACAGATCAGAACATAGTCATACACACATAATCAAGAACCAACACACACACACACACACACACACACACACACACAACAAAACAAAGAACCAAAAGCTTAAAAAAAAACCCAAACAAAATAAAAAGGAAAATAAGTAAAAAAAATTATAAATAAACTAAATGAAGAAGATTTGAAGAAGGTTAAGAAAGGCTGCCACTCCCTGTAGAACTTCTCAGAGTTGGCACCCAGAGAGTACCTAATCTTTTCCAATTTTAGAAAAGACATTACATACCTGAGCCATTGAGTGCTGGAGGAAGGCTTTGTAGATTTCCAATGGAAAAGAAGGCGCCGTCTTGCTAACAAGGAAGTGAATGCCAAGAGATCTAATTGGTTCGAGGTATACCTGTTATAATCCTCTGAATACCCAAATATGGCAATATGAGGAGAGGGCTTAACAGTAACAGACAGTATTTTAGAAATACTATCAAAATACGTCTGCCAAAAGGAGAATAATAATGGGCAGGTATAGAACATATGAGTTAGGTTGCAGGGAGAGGCATGACATTTATCACATCTGTCAGTGACAGTGGGATAAATCTGTGATAGACGTGTTTTGGAGAAATGTATCCTGTGCACTATCTTGAACTGTATCAAAGAGAGCCGAGCACAAAATGAACTTGAGTGGACCTTGGTAAGGGCAACGTCCCACCAGGTTTCATTTAAGGCCAACCCGAGTTTGCCCTCCCAAGCAACCTTAATTTTAGTAATAGGTGAGCTATCGTAGGATAACAGTTTATTATAAATTTTTGAAATCGATTTCTGAAGGGGGTCGGAAGAGAGGAAGTCATCCCATAGTTGACTTGGGGATGAAGAGGGAAAAGTAGAAAACGATGATCTTGCACAAGGTTTAACTTCGAAATAACGAAAAAGATGGGACTGTGGAAGCTGAAAGTCACTCGACAGATCTGCAAAGCTACGAAAGGTACCGTCCCTGTAGAGATCTTTGAATTTTTTGAGACCTTTGCCATGCCAGACAGTAAATGTGAGGTCAGATAGTGCAGGTTGGAATAACTGATTCTTCAGTAACGGGGCTAAGGTGGACGTGGAAACAAATTTATAATTCTTCCTGAACTGGTACCAAATTTTTAGAGTCGAACTAGCCACTGGGTTATCTGTGAAGCCAGAAAAGTTGGCAGGAATAGATGAGGTAAGCAGAGCCATTGGAGAGGACGAGCCACACGCATGTACCTCTAATGTACACCATGGGGAATGCTCTGGTCTCAACCAAAATAAGATTTTATGAATATGTGATGCCCAGTAATACAGCTGGAAATTTGGGAGAGACAGGCCAGCATTGAGCTTACATCTCTGAAGCATTGACTTAATTGTTCTGGGTACCTTCCCACATCATAAAAAGCCAGAAATGTCCCGATCAATAGTCTTAAAAAAAAGTTTCGGTAAGAATAGGGGGAGACATTGGAATAAAAAAGGTACCTAGGCAGAACATTAATTTTTACTGTGTTAATTCTTCCAATAAGTGATGGAGGTAAAGACCTCCATCGCTGAAGGTCAGTTTTGATTTTAGCCATCAACGGGGAGAAATTAGCAGAGAAAAGAGAGGTCAGAGTTCTGGTTATATTGATTCCTAAATACTTAAAGCCAGAGGGACTCCGTTTGAAGGGGATATCAGATTGATTTAATTGTAATGCCAAATTATTAATCGGATAGCACTCACTCTTGGAAATGTTAACTTGGTAACCTGAGAAAGAACCAAATTTCTGGAAAAAGGAGAGAATTTCAGGTAAAGAGCGACTTGGGCGAGAAACATACAGTAATAAATCATCCACATAAAGAGAGTTTAAATTCCATTCCTAAATGTGATATCCCAGTGAAAGAGGGGAGGACCTCAGATAAATTGACAAGGGTTTTATGGCTAAAGCAAAAAGTAAAGGAGACAAGGGACAACGCTGTCGAGTGCCACGGGATAAGGTAAAATAAGGTGATTGTATCCCATTGGTGGAGATACTGGCTTGCGGGGATGTGTACAGAAGGCGTATCCAAGAAATACATGTATCACACAATCCAGCTTTATGTAATACTGTAAACAGGTAGTCCCATTCAACCCTGTCGAACGCTTTTTCATCGTCGACTGAAATCACTAATTCAGGGGTTGTAGTGGAGTTTTTGGAGTAGATAATGTTCAAAAGTGTGCGGACATTGTAAAACAACTGATACCCCTTTATAAATCCAGTTTGGTCCTCCGAGACTATGACAGGAAGAATTCTTTCCAAGCGACTGGCCAAGGCCTTAGCAAGAATCTTAGCATCCGTGTTCATCAGAGATAAGGGTCGATATGAGCTACAGAAATCTGGATCTTTATCAGTTTTTAAAAGCAGATTTATAGAGGCCCGTCGTAAGGTAGGAGGAAGAGAGCCCTCCTGCAGAGACTCCTGGTAATCAGAGTGCAATAAAGGGGACAGTTTAAATTTAAATATTTTGAAAAATTCTACTGGGAATCCATCAGGGCAAGGAGCTTTATTGCTTTGCATGCTATTTATGGCTAGGTTGATTTCCCCTAAGGTTAAAGGTGAGTCGAGCTCTTTAGCAACCTCCGGGTTAATGACAGGGAAGACAGACTGCCTAAAAATGTATTCATATCAGAAGTCCCAGATGAAAATTCTGACTTATATAAAGAGGAGAAGAATGTACAACAGACTGAATTAATGATATTGAGGTCTGTATGAAGTATGCCAGATGCATCTGTTATTTGAGGGATTATGCGCAAAGCTGCCTGATGTCAAAGTTGGTGTGCCAAGAGTCGGCTTGCTTTATCGCCATGTTCATAATATGTGGAGCGTGAACGTAGAAGAAGGCGCTCTGCATCGGCAGTTGTAATGAGGTCAAATTCAGTTTGTAAGTTAAGCCAATCTTTAAGTAAAGCAGGAGAGGGGCCGATGACCAATTGTCTATCTATTATGTCAAGTTTAGTCAATAGCTCTTTAAGTTTGGCCGTACGCGTTTTGTGTAAATGTGCAGAGTAGGAAATTATTTGGCCCCGCAAGTACGATTTAAATGACTCCCACAAAAGAGAACAGGAAAGAGGACAGCTTCATTCTGATTGGTCTCAATAAAATAGTCAATTGAAGCTGTAATAAATGTATTAAATTTGCATGTAAGGATTCGTCATGTAATGATGGGAGGCACTCAAAGAGCTTATTCATGAAATGTGGGTCATCAAAATTTGGGGCGTAAATATTAACTAATAGTACAGGGACATGCAACAATTTACCTGAAATTGTTAAATATCTGCCATTTTCATCTGATATTACTTTGGAAGCTGAAAAGTGAATTAACTTACCAATTAAAATGACAACCCCCCTGGCCTTAGAGTTGAAATTAGTGAAACACCTCAGAAATCCATGAACATTTAATCCTGACCTGCTCTGTGGTGCGCATGTGAGTTTCCTGTAAAAACACTACGTCTGCTTTGAGCCGTTTCAGATGAGCAAATATCCTAGATCTTTTTATAGGGCTCTGCATACCTTTTAATGTTCCAGCTCACAAAATTCACCTGTGGGCCAGAATTTACGGTGTTAGTAGCCATGTATCAAGTGGTTACGACAGGACGGAAATGAGAACGAAGGTTTGCCTCTGAGAGAAGGAAAAGGGGAGAGGAAACAAGGGAGAGGAAAAAAAATAAAGAAGTAATTAAAAAAAAAATTAAAAGCACGTGCAAATAAGTAATAAAAAATAAAAGAGAAGACAATCACACACTCTAAACAACCCCCCACCCACATTGCACTTACCACGACCCCATCCCCAAACGATGGGAATCCCAGTGCGAACTCTGTTAATGGAGTCAGATTCCTAACAGAAAAAGTAACAGCTGCCGAACCTATGGTAGTAATCCACCAAGGTCGGGTTCCTGCAAACTAAACAATAAAAAAAGTACAAGGCTAGTAAACATAATCAATGCACCATCATGTGATGTAGAGTTTACTAGTCCGTTTCACATCTGGTGACAGAAACTCAGCCCGTTATATTAACAGTGTTCCTACTTGGTTAGTGTCTTAATGAAAGCTCTGGCGTCCTCCGCGGATTTAAACTCCCTCTCGTTTCCGTTGTGTGTAACACAGAGGCGTGCCGGATAAAACGGACCAAACCATATTCCCGGTATCTCTCGAAGCTGGCGGCGGATATCATTAAAGGCGGCACGAGCACGGGCTGTCTTCGCAGTGTAATTAAGAAAGTCAGAGATTACCGTGTCACCAACCTTCACCCGCTGTTGAGCTCTTGCCCGTTGCAGAATGTCCAGAGTCCGCATGGTAATGGAGTCGGGTGATAATAGGACTTGGGAGCTCACCGGGTTTGGGCTTCGGCTGCAGAGTACGATGAGCGTGGTCCAAAAGTGGCGCTTTGTCCAGTTTGAAAGCCTCCTTAAGCAGAGTGGAAACAGCAACCGACGTGGACGAGCTGGTCGAGTCCTCTGGGACACCGATGATCCTAATATTATTGCGCCGTGATCTAGCTTAAAGATCCTCACATTTAAAATCCACTCTGTTTAACTCTGCAGAAAGGTGCTCTACTTTAGCCTGTAGCGTAGCGATGTCATCACAACAGGTAGAGAGCAAAGTTTCCACTTCCCCTACTGTATTTTTCAGAGCACTCACCACAGAGCGGACGAAACTCTCCCACTTTTGGGTTTTTGGTGGCATTTTGGACCTCAAAAATTAAAACTACAGTGTTAGAAAACACTCCACAACACTTCACAGAAAAAAACTCCACAAAAAAAGCACCTATAGAATTGTATTAATTGTTGTTGCAGGAGCCCCGAAAGTTGCGTCTCACTCCATATCTCGCTCAGCCGGAACTCCTCCAAGATGCTACTTGGCGGCTTCAGATGCTCCGATACAAAACATCCCAGAGGTTCTCAATTGGATTCAGGTCTGAGGAACGTGAGGGCCAGTCAGTGGCATCAGTGCCTTCGTAATCCAGCCTTTGTCATGCACGAGGAGTAACCCAGGGCCCATTGCACCAGCATAAGGTCTGACAATGGCTCTACGGATTTCATCCCAGTACTTAACAGCAGTAAGGGCACTGTTGGCTAGCATGTGGAGTTCAACGCGACCCTCTGAGGATATTCTTCCCAGACCATTATTGGCCCACCGCCAAACCAGTCATACTGGATGATGTTGCAGGTGGCATACTGGTGACATGTTTGGTCAGAAACATGCACACCAGCAGCCTGTTGGAGGTCATTCTGTAGGGTTCTGGCAGTGCTCTTCCTGTTCCTCTTTGCTCAAAGGAGCAGATTCTGTTCTTGCTGCTGGGTTGTTGCCCTTCTACGGTCCTGTCTGGCTCTCCTCGTGTTATGGTCCAACTCCCGTTATCTCGTCTATGCTCTTGAACACTCTTGTTCTGGGAGACACGCCAACCCTACTTGCGATGGCACATATGGATGAGCCATCCTGGAGGAGCTGAACTACATGTGCATCCTGATTAAGATGCAGGTACTGCCTCATGCTACAAGTAGTGACAAGGACCCTAACAAAACAGAAAACTAGAGATAAATCAGTCAGGAAGGATAAGGAGTGAGCAATTGTCTGTGGCCACCACCTGCAAAACCATTCCCTTTTTGGGGGTTAGCACTTATGCTTCCTAACTGGACAGATTGATATCCCTGAGGTTTAATTGACTTGGTGTTATACTGTGATTATTTAAGTGTTCCCTTAATTTTTTTTAGCAGTGCTAGTTTGCTTTGTCTTTTCTGAAGGTAGAAATTGCAGTATGTTGCAGTGTTTAATACTGGCGGAACGTGTCCTATACCCTGATTTCCAGATAGTGTCACTGTTTCACTAGCTGGGATAAGATTGCAAACTGTAGTGGAATATATAAAATGTTCAATCCAGCATAATGGCATTTGCTTTCTAAATAATCACCTCTCGTGTTGCACTACTAAACGACTAATAAAATTAGTCGCAAACAAAAAATTTACTTGACACTGTGATATAACAATACATCTTGAAAATAGGGTTTGTAACATGAGTATTTTTAACAAATTAAATGTTAAACTGCTTCTTATTTGTTTTCTTCTTTGCTAAGGGTGTTTAAAGGCAGCGAGGACGTCCGCCTTATGCGGCCTGCCTCACCAGAGTCACATAGTCCAGACACCAATCAGGGCCCAGCACGGTCTGTGACTCCGCCCACTGCAGCAGAGCCTGATACGACCCAGAGCGGCCCGAGCAGAGAAACGACAGAAGGCCTCGTCACTATGATGAGGTGTGCGTGTGTATGTGTATATGTTTGTGATGAGACTAATAATTCAGATTGAGTTAAAAATGAGATCCACTGGTAACATGAACTCATGCACTTTATTAGGAACACGTGTACACGTACTTATTCATGCAATTTATCTAATTATCAGTCAATCATGTGGCAGAAGTGCAGTGCATAAAATATATAAAATGCAAATACTGGCCAGCAGCTTTGGGTGATGTTCACATGCAAATGGGGGGGGATGTGAGCTCAGTGATTTTGATTGTGGCATGGTTGCTGGTCCCAGACAGGCTGGTTTGAGTTGTTCTATAACTGCTGATCCATGAGTGTACATATTTGTTTTGAGCTTACATTATTTTGTGTTAATTCTAGGACGTTGCTGCGGTATTTTTTCCCGCCTGATTTCCGAATCCCAAAAGATTCTGTCAACACTATGAGTGCTGAAGACCTTGTGGCTTTCCCTATTGTGAGTACATTCTTACTGTTGTGCGGCTCAGTATTTTGTATTAATTTAATCAGCGTTAACAGGGAGTCCATGTGAACTATGGCTTGAGCGAAGCTCTAAACATCGGTGCATTCTCATAGTTCCCTAGTTGATGTCTAGCCATGTATGTGTTGCAGAAAGAGTATTTTCAGCAATATGAGGCAGGGCTGCAGAAGCTGTGTAACTCCTACCAGAGCCGTGCAGAGTCTCGAGCACGGGCCGTGGAGGAAAAGAGCAACGGCGCAGAGACTAAACTCAGAGAGTCTGAAGAGAAACTGCGCAAATTACGAACAAATATTGTCGCACTGCTACAGAAAGTTCAAGAGGTGTGACACACTCACATACATTTACATTCAGCATATATTAACACCACTGCATACACACACAATTGCACAAAAATGGATCCTCTCACACAGGTATTAGAAATCAATTCAGTATCTATTATTAAATATTCGATCTCCAAAATGAAGTTAATTGTAAATTTACATAGTTTTAAAAGTGAGAAATATAAGTCTGGACCTGTTGATGAGTCTCTGGAAATTTTGTTCAATCAAGTGCATTCTATAAATGTTGTCTGAGCATATATGGATTTTTTTTTCTAGGATATTGAGATCAGCAGCGATGATGAGCTGGACGCCTACATAGAGGATCTTGTCACTAAGGGCGAGTGAAACTCTCCAGTGCTTTCTATGTCTCTCCTTGTTTTCCTTTATTTGTATGTACTCTCAAAATCTGATTTCCTCTTTGTTCATCCATATTGCTCATTTATTTTATTTTATGTTCTGTTGACTGAAGTCATAGCGTTTCCGTTATATCTCCCACTCCCAGCCTGATGAGCAGCCTGAGATGTGCAGGCAGTATTTTCACACAACGTTCACATGGCACCTTCACACAGCTCCTTCCCCTAGTTGATTACCTTATGACGCATATATTGTGAGCTTTGACCAAAAGAGCTGATATGCCTCACATCTTTTACATTACATAAACACTAGCCTCTCTGATTATCTATTCATTTTGGTACATATCTGAAACATTGAGTATTTCATTCCCAGCTCCAGAAAAGATCCACAACGTGAACTGTGCTTGCAGTGTTAAGAAGGAAAAAAAAACCCTCTTGTTATGAAGTCTCTTTGGAAACTTAATTACTGTAAGTTTTATGTTCTATCCTTGCTTGCTTTTATCTTTCTTTCTTTTTTAATTCCCGTAGGTTCCCTGTGTTATGCAAGCATTAGCGTGAGGTCCAGGACTGTTTCTTTTTTTTTCTTTTCTGAATACGTGCAGAATGATTCGCATTTAGTCGCCATCTTTATATATAAGTATATTTTTTAAATACTTTTAAGAAATTGTTGCAATGTTCCAATAAAAGTTAGGATGTTTATGAAGTGTTCTGTTGTTTCTCCTAGGACATGTTCTTTCAGTAATTATATTTAATTATAACAATAAGAAGTCTCACGTTCTAAACATTCATTCAGTTTCATTCAGCATTGTTTAAAAAAAAAAAGAAAAGACCTCAATCAATACATCTTGTCTTAAGTGTGTAAGACTGAAGCCCTTATAGCGTTTTCCTACTTAAGGCATGGAGTAATACTAAAAACCCACATCACAAATCCCAAAGAGTACTGATCTAATGGGAAATTAAACAGTTAAGCAGCTGAAGAGGAATAGGAGAACATTTTTATACAATGGCACTGGGTGTTTTCTTTGTTTACATTTTTTTATATTTGCAGACATTAAACTCATTTACACACCATCTTTATTTTGGAATAAACTGGCATAAGGATTAGAACAGTATTATTCCATGAGTTGTTTGGTTTAGGAAGTGGGTTTGGTTTAGGAAATTTTTGAACAAGTTTCTTAGCTAATCAATGAAATATCAATGTCTTCCACCGAACGTATTAAACACAAACTAAATGTTTTATGCACCTTCTTTCTTTTATATTAGTGTTTATTTTAAAGAACAGTCTTTGCCTTCACATTTACCTTCAGCATCACAGCTAATGATTATATATACAGTATGTCACAAAAGTGAGTACACCCCTCATATTTATGTAAATATTTGATTATATCTTTTCATGTGACAACACTGAAGAAATGATACAGTGCCTTGCGAAAGTATTTGGCCCCCTTGAACTGTTCGAACTTTTGCCACATTTCAGGACTAAAACATAAAGATATAAAACTGTAATTTTTTGTGAAGAATCAACAACAGGTGGGACACAATCATGAAGTGGAACGAAATTTATTGGATATTTCAAACTTTTTCAACAAATAAAAAACTGAAAAATTGGGCAAGCAAAATTATTCAGCCCCTTTACTTTCAGTGCAGCAAACTCTCT
>JAFFST010046501.1:97022-137391 GCA_022414735.1 Noturus placidus | reverse complement strand
TTTTTTATTTGTTGAAAAAGTTTGAAATATCCAATAAATTTCGTTCCAATTCATGATTGTGTCCCACCTATTGTTGATTCTTCACAAAAAAATACAGTTTTATATCTTTATGTTTGAGGCCTGAAACGTGGCAAAAGGTCGAACAGTTCAAGGGGGCCGAATACTTTCGCAAGGAACTGTATATTATTACATGAATGCTGATTTTTTGAGACAATCACTCTGGACCAATGTTCAAAAGTAAATAAACTAAGAGCCGTTTTCAGAGCTAATCTGAAATGGCATTCCAAATCTAGGAAAAATCCTCTCTGGTCAAGAATCGAATCCAGCAGCCACTGATGGCATCACCACCCTTCGAGGCCTTGCGATAGGTAAACCACTGCTAGCTTTGTGGGCAATATCATAGCATATAATAAATCTGACATGACGTCCCCGTGGGTCACTGCAGACCCATCTGCCCTCTGAGCCCAGATTGATTCAAACACATGGCAGACTCCATGAGCATAGGCCGAATCCGTTCACACAGTACAGCTGTCATTATGGCCCAATTTACATACAGCTACTACTTCATACAATGGACAACCCGACAATTCTTACATGTCCACACCACTGTTCTTAAGCATAATATCCATAATATTTAAAACATATATTCGATTAGGGCCTTTACTTCTTTCATTTATCATACAATAAGCAAAGAGAGAAATAAAAACATTATATATTTCTTATTTTTGTTTGGGGTCCTTAAACTAACCAACACATTCATTATTTATGGAATAAATTAAATGTCCACATGGACTGACTCACTTATTTCTCGACAATGGCCTGAAAGAAAAACCACAAAATATTTCTTTTATATTCCTCCACATTTTCCAAAATACAGAGGACGGCACAGAGAATGCTGACATGCAGACCTTCAGTGTCATGAACATTATCAAAGCCCCTCACAGATCCAAGTTAACTGACCAACACCTCGGATCTATCTTGAGAATTTCCACGACAAACTAACTCCAGACTTTGATGCACTGGCAACAAAAGGGAGATCAACCACCCTGTTCCCACTGAAGCTAAACACTCTCTACTGGTGTTGTCAAATTAATGCATTTAGAAAATACTTTGTACAATGAGCCTTGCATATTCATGCTTTGCTACCTGTTAAAGGCCAAATCCTTTCATATAATGATTTCTAAATGTCATTTATATTCATTTACACAAACACTCCATCTGTCTGTTCCTGGCCCAGCCCCCCTGTTAAATTATAGAGCCCGTTGTGGGCATCTGAAATAAAGACAGTGAGAAGTGCAGTAGGTTCAATCCGAATTCAATTACACTATTTTCTAGGTATGTTAAAGTGGCATGCCAACACTTTTTTTCCTTTCTAAAATCTCATTGCATTCAAACAACACACCGATGACAATCCATGGGCACAAGCAGAGTCAGTATTTATAAATATATATTAGCAGTTCTACCCTTAACCTGTTTGCACACTGTAGTGATAGCTTTTAATTCAGCCAATTGACTAATCTGGGTGCTCACAATGTTTGTGAAATTCCAGACACAAACTTTTTCAGAGAGCCGTTTCAGCCATGGCACGCCATGTACTGGCAATCCTTGTGCCACCAAATTCAATGTTTTCGATAAGTAGCTTAAAGACCTGCGAGCGCCACATACTCCTGAGCCGGGACCTCCCCAGTGGTGCCCTCTCTCTCTTTGTCACATATCAGAGAAAGTCTTTGTTGTAGTTTGCCAGCCATAGTGCAGGTGCAGAGCATAAGTCCATTCGATGTCAGGCTCTTCCACAGAACACTCAGCTCTCAGGATTTTGTAATGAAGAGAGCATACAGTGGTCCACTGCAGACCATACTTGATAATGTCCAGAAAGCTTAGTGTTCGCTGTGCTTTAAGGGGTGGAGGATGACTCCTGTCTTCCTGTTGGCCTTGGGAGCATGTTCTGATCCCAGAGGAGCAAACCACAGGTTAGCCCACAGTCCCAGAGAGAAACGCACCCAGGTTTCACTACTCTTGAAATATTAAGGGGAAAAAATGGCTTTGAGGTCTTGCATACAGTCACACTGGGAAAAGAGCCGAACACAGTTAAAACAGAAAAATAGTAACTATCATATAGAATGGAATAGACTACAGTAGTGACATCTCTAATGGATTTACTGGGATGACTAGTTCATTGCTTTTGCAAACTTCTGTGTAAAATGCCATCCTCTTCCCTACTTAAACATACTGGGTTGTATTGCAGAACCTATCACAGTTGTCATCAAAGCTTGTTGTAATTAATGCTATAATTAATGCTGTAATAATGCTAAAACAATCAGGCATGTCCCTTCATCCTTACTTTACTTTAGCTTGATATAGTGTACATTTACTTACTTTATGTAGTCCATAAAGTGCCTGATGTGCTTTGAGTTCAAGATCTAGGGATACCACCATCTCTGTTCAATTTAGGAACTGGACCCAGAAAACTGGGAACACACCACTTCAAAAAACCTATCATTAAATGTCCAATTTATGCATCAGATCAAGGCCTATTAAAATAAAAGGTGAATACTTATCAGTTGGTTTACTGTACAAAATTATTAAGACTTCTGATGTATACAGAGCACTCAAATTGCTTGGTATAAACACATCACCGGCCCTGATTGTGTGGAATCTGTATTTTTTAAGTTATCTATTTTCTATCTAAATTCGGAATTTTATTATTTTATTCCATCACCTTTAAATTATCCTCTTTAATCTTTCATTACTTTTATCCCAAACATTTGGAAATCAGCTTTTTTGGTGTACTTTAAAATTATATTTTCATGTTTTTCCAATTTCAAAAGCTCTATGTCCTATCAAAAGTTTTAGAAAGCCTTCTCAGTGACCTGTAGACATGCAATCAGTTTGCAAAAAGTTTCATAAGATCATAGCACCACCACAGTCGTTTTGAAAGTCTTAAATAATATTCTCATGTTCCAAACTACATTTCCCATCCCGCACTGCGGCCTACAAACATGGCTGACTGCCATGGACTACACATGGCTGGCGGCCTTGGACTACACATGGCTAACAGCCATGGACTACACCTGCCTGCCACCATTTTCCCAGCACACTGCCATTTCACTGCACATAGTGTATAGTATTTACTATATATATTTGTATTTTTTAACAATTCACACAATACTATATTCTATTCACCAATATACGGTTCAGATTACTCAAACTACACTGTTGCAACAAAAAAAATAAGCTACAGAAAGTTTTAACATCAGTGCAGACCAACATTATCATTAAATCTTACTACAGTGCCTCGCGAAAGTATTCGGCGCTACAAAAGGTGGCGCTACAAAGTATTAACTTAAGGGGGCTGAATAATTTTGCTCGCCAAATTTTTTTATTTGTTGAAAAAGTTTGAAATATCCAATAAATTTGGTTCCACTTCATGATTGTGTCCCACCTGTTGTTGATTCTTCACAAAAAAATACAGTTTTATATCTTTATGTTTGAGGCCTGAAACGTGGCAAAAGGTCGAACAGTTCAAGGGGGCCGAATACTTTCGCAAGGCACTATATTTATTCATCACCGGAAATAGGCAAAGTTTAATAAAAATAAGCATCAAATTATAATCTAGCCAACTTTAACAATATTTAAACCTATGATTAATATGTGTGCACTTATATCACTTAAATTGTTCATTTTAAGATGATTACATCAAATCTTTTAATCATACATAATTTTAGCTTATGGTTAGCATTTAAACCTTAAATAATATAAAACATGAAACATTATTATCCATGTGTATTGAGCGTTTTATTTAGCTTAATCTATCAACAACGTAAACCATTCCAAACAAATCGCACTGATAAGAACATGTCGCAACGACTCAGCTACAGAGAGCGAGGCAGAGATTGCAGCCCCTGGATCCGATCCACTGTTCAGATTTTCATCTTCGGTGATAAGTTAACAATTGTATCTTTTACCAAAATATGTTTAAATATTTATTACACCTTGACTTTGTGAATTTTGACAAATAAAGGATTGTAAAAAGGAAAAAATCTCTCGTATGCGCTCTCTTTCTATCTGCGCTGACTTTGCACTCTGTTTTGTTGAAACGTTATCACGGAATTTGAACACACAGAATTCATATTAAACTTAAAAGAATGATTTAGAACACTCCCTTAGGTGCAATACACAGACAGTTTTGCAAACATTAATCATTTTGATTTGTGGCAACTTGTAAATTAATTTCTACCAACTACACGGTGTTAGAAAAATCACCTTCAATGCATTTTCAATTAAAACCTAATGAATACACTATATAATAACCACATAATTGTTCCAACTAGTATTTTCACATTATTGAAAAGGAATTTCTTACCAACTTCAAGTTGTCTAACACGAATTATTAATACTACAAATATTATACCCAACAATATCTCATCTCGGCAAGATTTATAGACAAGGCACAGAATGAGAAACACTCTGCTTCGACTACATTTTTTACCTCCCAATAGGACTATCCACAGGCTGCTAATTCTGCTCAAAGTGCCAACTTACAAATCCGTGGAGTATAACTAAAAGATCAACCTTTTATCCTGTAAAAAATAACTAAAACAAGACTCCTTCAAACCGACTCATTCACAAATGACACCCCACCAACACATTTTGGCCATGTGTTAATATATTCCTTATATCATTATAACTTAATTTATAGGATATAAATGAACGGTCAAAATAGAAGTTCCGAAGCGTCTTTACACAACAATGGCTTTCAGAGCTTACAAATGTACACCTTTGAAAAGATTTTTCAAAGTGCAACTTTCTATTAATAGTATTTTAACTGTACAAGCACATGAAAAACTAAATATGGGATTGACAACAGAAAAAATAAATCCAGCTCCGTAATCGTATACGACGGGCAACCCGGCAGGTGTCTAAAATATTTATACATTTACACTGCTCCCTTATTTTTAAAACACTCACACAGCAGATATTGATATCAAAATAATTATTATAATACAAACTCACCCCGCCCCCCCGGTCTGTTCAAACATATTTAATAAAAACGCAAGAATATCTCTCATGCAAACACATTTTTTTTCCCAACACAGAAGAGGTCAGCCTGTTCTTTTCTGTGATAACACACAGATATTACGGCTCTTTCTCTCTAAGAAAGTTCCCACATTAAAATTATTACACACACAATGGTTCTCACATTCATATACCGGGCACTCCAATTTTAACGTGAGCCTTACCTGGGGCCCCGAGGATTTCTCTCACAGCCACTTTTCTATCGCAGCCCTGGAATTAATTAATTAGGGATTAGGGATTCCACACCCACCAAATGCAGCTGCTACCTCTCGTAGCCAGTATCTGGGTTTTTCGTTTCTCTTTTAGGCCTCACTTCCACAGGCCTGGCTCATTTCACTTAGCCAGCAGTATTGCAGGATTTTTCCTTACTCAACACATGCACCTTAAATACATAACTCTATAATTACAAAATCAGTTTACATTTCTCTTACATTCTTTCCTCACCCACTCTCAAGGTTCTTTTTGGAGATCAACTTTAGTCTGTCTTCTGAGCTTGGGGCTTCACCATAATGCGATAGATCACTAATACAGGGCTTTGAGATAACCGGTGTCTGCAAACCTTATTTGCCTAAATGGTTTATCTGCCACCTTAAAGAGAAGTCCCAAACAGAGATTACAGAGACAAACGAGTCTTAAAACCACTCCTGGCTGGCTCACCATTTGTGGTGTCTAAAGTTTAGCCTATTACCCAAAGACACTTAGAAATTATTCTAGGAAGAAATACTAACATTCAATTGCAGACAGTGGAACAAATAACCGGCCAGTAGGTGAGGGAAAAAAAAGCAAGGATCCAGTTTATTCGTTCCATTCCACCCGCCGGAATCCACACGAATGAGAGGTCATGATTCAAATAAATACAGATATGGGAGCTCTATCTATACTTCCCCTGTTCAGGAACATTCCATAGAAAACAAAAAGTCCCTTATCAAAATACCAGTTTAGATCTAGCTAGCTTGAGACACTATAGAAAAGTAAACAATCTCAAATTCATAACAATCCCAGGCCTTAATCACGAGTGCACTTTGACCCAGTTCTTTCTGTACATCTGTTTTTTTTATTTAATTGCTCCACATTTCTGTTTTAAATATGGTTATACCAATGCCATACTTCAAGAATAACAAGAATATTAAAATATTATAAGGATAATATATGGAGATCATGATTTTCAGTTTTCCTTCTGTATGTGTGTTCCATGTTTATGCACATTTGACCTTGACTAGTGAGTGTGTTGACACATTTACACAGATGGATGAGGTCACTCTTCTTTGGGCTCTGAAACTCATGATATTCATGCTTGGTCAGTTTGTGACACTTGTTTATTTTATATACATCAATATGATTTCTCGCCTTTAACTTGAAAGCTGCATCATATGCATTTCTTTGTGTGTTTTCCATGAGAGTGTAGCACAAAATGACTGATCTAAAGAATTTAGTGCAAGTGCATTTGATTTAATTCAAACAATTTCATTGGTCCAATGTAAGGAGGCTAAATGAAGCTCATTAGCCCGTAAAAATCCATAAAGTAGCCACAGTGTTCAAAGCATGTGAAAAAAGTAGCGGCTTATAGTAAGGAAATTACGGTACTCTACTTCTGATACTTCTTATAGAATTTTATTTAATTGAAATCCAAATGTTTTATATAAACACAATCTAAAATAGTTTCATAGTAATAAAGACAGAAATAGACAACCAACAAATTCGAACAGACAGTTCCCAGCTAGTTGGGCATGGCACCCATGCGTGGAGGGGAGTGCCAGACAGCAGAACTTGTGCGCTTGAAGAAACGTGGTTTACTCCTTTGGAAAATCTCCTCCAGTTTGGGCTGCTCAACATTCCCAAAGTAGGAGTGCAGATCCAGTGGGTCATAATATTGCTTCATAATAGCTTGCTGAAGCTGCATCCCTGTATATAAAATAAAATCATGTTTTGTTTAAACCCACTTTTGTAAACATTGCTTTCTAAAAGTAATACTTTCTCAAAGTAATGAGGCAGGTAGAATTATAAACTTCCAGAGAACCACAAACAGGTGCTGAAATCTTACCCTCAGCCCAGGAAGGGATAGGTTTCCTGGGTGCGGACTCATCATCTGTTGAGTCATCACTGTTCTGGTCCATGCCATAGTCCTCTGGATTGACCAAAAACTCAACCTTATTGCCTTTAGGTGTAATCTGGTAGGACTGAGGAGACTTCTGTAGGATATAAGCAATAAACATCCAGACATCACTTTCAACAATCTGTACAACACCACAAATCTAAGGAATTTGACAGAACAGCTTTGTTTGACTTAAGCACAAAGATATCAATACCCTTATGAGGAGTGAAGCTAGTTTACACAGTGAGCTGTGATGCATCACTATGGTGCTAATTTAGAACATCTTGATATTCTATGAAAAAAAAAAAAAAATCTATAAGCAACCTATAGAAGGGCTGCAAAATTAATCGAATATCACTCACTATTATGACTGCCCACAAATAAATGAACAAAGGATATATATTTTATATATGAATGAAATAAATGAACTGCGATATTGCAGTTTAAAGTTCGTCCTTTGGTCAAAGAAAATTCTGCTGCAGATCAAATCAAGTGCTTCCTAAATTTGCAGGCAATCACCAAAGAGCGGCACAGGGATGAGGTAATTTTGTAATGCTAAACTCCGTAAACAGAGTTAGTATTTTAGCTCGTTCCGCTGTGCTCTCAAACGCTTGCGCGAGGGGAAATCATGACACTGGCACGATGCTAAATGGCACTGCAGAGGTTATCGGGGACATTAAACATCACACTGTACAAGAAAAAACTTTGAGGATAAACGCAGGGCTCGATATTGCGACCATTTCTCTCGTATCAGTGCGAGTGACCAGTTCGGAGTTGTATAATAAAAGCTACATTAAAGTACACAATGAATCTACACCGAGCAGCAGATACTGTCACACTGCTTTTCATTAGCTCAATCAACCAAACAAGTGTGGAAATACTGCAGAGAAGCCATGATAACACTGAACACCGGTTTCTCTCAACTTCCCAATCTCACAACCGCCATCTTTTACTGATCCCGCAAAATGACCCAAACTTTAACCTGCTTGTGTAGACACATCGTGTGGCGGAGTAAATTAATAATAATGCGACAAGGTGGGTTTTATTCAAACTTCATTATTGGTGAGGAATTATTTAATAATCAAGATTAGCAACTGTTCAGAAGGAGTACTTTTTCATGCTCTTCACTAACTCAAATACATAGCATTGTCATTTAAGCTTAAGGTTGGCAGATATCAGACAAGTCAACTCTAGTTTCCATGTTTTGATTTAGTCCCCCAAAATACAATATCAGCAGATGTACTGGGGAACGATTTAAAAGGAACTGAAACAAAAACAGAAAAATGAATAAAATGTAAAGACAGAAAATGTGCTTAGTTATAAATAAATCATTTAATATAACAAGTAGATATTATAACTTCATAAAATAAATAAAATGAGAAATTAAAAAATGTTTAATTACTATGGGTTGCATTTAATATGAATTTGACATCAAGATAAGTTCACCATCTTCTTAGAAAGCCATTAGCCTTTTTCCTAATATGGATCATGCTTGTTAGTTTTCTTTTAATTTGGACTCTTTATTGTTCAAGATATTTAAAAATAAATATTTTATGCTTGTGTATTTATCAATTAACCAGCAGTATTTCTTATTGCCATTATTTTAATTAAATTAACAGTGACCATGAGTAGAGAGCTTACATTTAACTGTACGACAGACCTCCTGATTAAAGCTTAAACAAAAAGATTGGTATCTGGATCGGTAGTAAAAAATCCTGATCGGAGCATCCCTAATGAACACCATTAAACTAAAGCACTTTGCACCCGACAGGTAAATGAACTCACCCAAACACATTTTATGAGATTATTCAGATATATACACAAAGTGGTTTAAGAACTGGCTCAAGCCCAGAACCATGACAGTGGAAAATGTCTAATAGTGTAGCTTTAAATATATTTAAGAGGCGGAGACTTCAAACACTGAACATTGTGTTTATTGCATTTGTTTACAAGGTGGAAAAGGTTAACGGTGTGTTTTTTTTTTTGCATACAGTCTAAAATTAACTGAAATTACATGTAGTTCATCAGAAGGTAAATTAATTAGCCATGGCTCACAATATGTTCCTAAAGTCTGTCATAATTGACAAGCTCAAGTTCTCTTGGGTACGTGTGCATTATATTGTGGCACATTAAATGTTTCCATCTCTAAAAAAAAAAAAAAAAAAAAAAACCTCAATCTCAACTGTGCTCCTAAATTTTTGTAATTATTATTAAAGAAATTGTCTTCTCTCCTCCTGTAAACACTTATTGCCTTTACTGCATTCACCTGAATTGTTTTCATTTAGTTACATATTGTTACATTTGATTTCATATTTTTCATTTGGTTGATGGCATTTCCTTTTATACTATATTTTGGGTATTATTTTATTTATGTTTTGCTTGTATTTTAAGGACCAGTCTAATTTGGTGCAAAGATTTGTACATTAGCAGGAATGTAGCACAACATGGAGGTGAAAGCAGCGGTCTATTTATTTAAAAGTTAAAGTGCAATAAAAATGTTGTCACTAAAAATCAATGAAAAATCGTGAAAAAGAAAGATCTCAATATTGATCAAAATAATCAGGATTATCATTTTGGCCTAAATCGTGCAGCCATAGTCTGTAGTAAAATATTTCAGCAGGTCCCAACAGCTGCAAGGTTATTTTGGTATATAAATCTTATCGAAGTCGCGTTACATCAATAAAGCCTTTAACTACCGATTAATTCAGCTTTCAGGCCTTGTTAACTGTATGTATTATGAAATTCTGGTATGCTCAGAACTCTACAAGATTGTTTATTAATCATTAATCTGAATAGAGAAACGTTAACTTACCTCTACATCTACAGTAACATTAAGCCCTGCTCCCTTATCAATCGTCTTATGAGCAGTCCCTTTGCCAGCAGGAGTGTTCATGACTGAATGCTGAAGGAGACAAACAAATGAATACCAGTATTACCTGAAAATAAGCTGAATGATCTGGCAGAACACATAGAAGAGAATTTACCTCAATATCTACTGTAACATTTAGTGCAGGACTGTGTGTAATTGCGGTATTAAGAGCTTTGCTGACAGGCAGGTTTACAACGGTCTGAAAAAGTAGGGGAAAATATTACAACACAAGTAATGGTAAGGTAGCACAAAAGGTTTACAGTTACTACTAAACCAGTACATACAGTGACTGTAGGGGGTGCAGCAGTAGCAGCACGTTTCTGTTGGGCCATTCTCTCCTCAGCCCTTTTCTGCTCCTCTTTCTAAATAAAGAACCCACACCAAGTGAAAATTTGTATGCATGAAATGCCTTTAAAATATACTAACTGTAGCTACTGAAGAAAAACTAAGACATTTGACCTTGCTGCGACATTGATTTGGGTCGATTCAGCTCAAAATATAATCAGTTCATATGCTGTTACAGTGATAATTCCACAAATATTCAACTCCTTGATATCATGCTAAAGAGAATCCTTGAATGGACACATAAACTGAAAAACACCACCACCTAGTGGGTTTACTACAACAAGATAAACTTGTAAATGCTTTCAAGGCTACTATTATACAAGTTGTATTGGCTGATAAAGGCCCACACAAGAATTACAGGAGGAGAAGACAGACACTGACCTCCTTCCTCTTCTCCTCCAGCTCTCTCCTCTCCTTCGCCTTGGCCGCTCTCTCCAGTTCCTTCTGAAGAGCTTGGGCCCTCTCCAACCTTTCCCTGAAACACAGTTTAATTACCTATTACATGCTTTTTTTTAAATCAATAAAAATCCCCACCCCCCAATAATACCAACAAAAATCAAAGTGTGTGGGGGAAACAACCAACCAAAAAACCACCATACAGGCTTGGTGGGTTTTCAGCACAAACCTCTCAGCAGCAGCCTGTTCTCGCTCCCTCTCCCTCTCCTCACGTTGCCTCTCACGTTCCCGCTCCCTCTCTTGCTCCTTCTTGAGCTCCAGAGCACGAGCAGCCTCGGCTTGTTTGCGTGCCTTCTCCTGCTCCTCCTCGACCTTACGCTTGGCCAACAGCTCCTGGTGTCGCCGCTCTTCCTCCTCCTGGGAAAGAACAAACTTTTCAGAGTCACATCCAGTAGGGATGGATGCAGTCACCTTATAAAGTAACCCTACAACACCTACCACAAATTTTTTTTTCCCCCTCAATACTAGAGTAACAATCTGTTCTCAAAAATATACAGAATTTCTTGGGGCCCCAAGTTCATTGCAGCTTTTAATCTGCTCAAATGGTATAGTTAAAAAAAAAAAAAAAACCCCAAGTAATCACTCCATTTTAATATCAGTTACTGAACATACAGTGCTGTGAAAATGCATTTTCCTCATCCTGATTTCTTAGTTTTAGATAGTCAAATGAAATTAATCATAAAAACAAAGGCAACACCAGTTTTTACTTATAATTGAAGCAAAAACTAAAATAAAAATGATCCAAACACCCATTACCAATGTGAAAAACTAATTGCCCCCATAAACTTAAAATCTGGTTGTTCCACCTATAGCAGCAATAACTGCAACCAAACGCTTACGATAACTGGAGATCAGTCGTTCACTTGGTTCTTGGACTAGGACTTACTCCTACGCTTTGGATCATAGTCTTGCTGCATAATCCAGTTGCGCTTGAGTTTCAACTTACAGGCTGAAGACCATTCTCCTTTAAGATTTTCTGGTAGAGAGAAGAATGTTTCCCTCAGTTATTGCAAGTTGCCCAGACCCTGAAGCAGCAAAGCATCCCAACGCCATTACACTTTTACCACCATGACTGACCATAGGCATGTTCTTTTTGTGGAATTCAGTGTTTGGTTTATGCCGGATGTAACGGGATCCCTTTCTTCCAAAGGGTTCCACTTTCGACTTGTTAATCCACAGAATATTCTCCCAAAAGGTTTGAGGATCACCAGAGTGTGTCTTGGTTTTCACCTCACCACTCCTCCATGGGTGTCATTTTTGCCCAGTGTCTTTCTGATAGTGGAGTCAGGAACAGTGACCTTTATTGATGCAATGTCTGTAGATCCTTTGATGGTATCCTGGGCTCTTTTGTGACTTTCTGGATGAGTAGTTGCTCTGCTGTTGGTGGAATTTGGAAGGTTAGCCACTTCTACGATGATTCACTACTGTGTTGAGGTTTTCCCATTTGGAGATAATGGCTCTCTGTGGTTCTTTGAAGTCCCATAGCCTTTGAAATAGCTTTGTAACCCTTCCCAGACTGATACATTACAATCACCATCATTTCTGGAATTTCTTTCAACTTTGGCAGTGTATATTACTGCAAACCTTGTTCAATCAAATCAACACTTTCAATAGAACTTTTTCAACAGCCCGAAGTTGGTTAAAAGGTCTTCTCCAGTAATCAGGCCTGGTTCTGTCTAATCCAGTAGAACGTATTAGGAATGCAGTTTCATAGATTTGGAGAATTAATAACTACGGGGCACATACATTTTCCACACATGCCTAGTTGGTATTAGATAACTTTTTGCTTCAAAAAAATTCTAAAACAATTTAGTACAAGATATACACAAAAGTAGAAGTAATCAGCACATTTTTTTCCACAGCGCTGTATATAACCCTACATTGAAGACACATGAGTTCTCTTGCTTCACATTTTGCCAAAATGAGGTATTGATTGACGCACGCACACACGGTTAAGTGGAACTGAAGGAAGCGGGTATTAACTTGCATCAGTTAACTAATCTACAATTAAAAATGCAGTTATGGTAGTAGCATCAGCACTGATGAACAAAAGGGTCTTCAAAAGCTATAAAGACCTAACACTAATTAGTCAAGAGGCTGTCTATTCAGCTTTTCACATAGCCTACTGTTTTAATGTGTAAATGAGAACAAACAATTAAATTAATGGTATTATGAACTTAACTATTTTACAAAATATTGATCGAGTCTCTGCAGTACAAAAAAAAGCCCACCTGAGGACAGCACAGACCAAAGCAATTGTATTAAATGAGAAAGAATGTGAAAAACAAATCCCAAAAGCAACCCCCCCAAACCAAAAAAAAAAATAAATAAATAAATAAAAAAAAAAAACCAACCCACAACTAATGTTAGCAATTTAGCACTACACTGAATATATCGGTAGAGCGGGTTGTCCACTAATCGTAGGGTTGGCGGTTCAATTCCCGGCCCGGATGACACATGCCGAAGGGTCTTTGGGCAAACACTGAACCCTAAGTTGCCCCTGATGGCAAGCTAGCACCTTGCATGGCAGCTCTGCCATCATTGGTGTGTGAGAGAATGAGACCGTGTAAAGCGCTATACATGTGCGCCATTTACCATTTACACTGAAATGTTGAAAGTGTGACATTTTGTTCAAAGGATGAATTTTTCAAAGCAAGAAAGGTAAGAAACATTCTGTAATTGAGAAAATAGCTGTATACTAAACTAAAGTGTTTCAAGCAGTGGGGTTGAGGGCGTATAAGTAGGCTCACAGCTTGCTGAAGCTTTTTCATCCGAGCTGCTTCTTCCTGTTTCTTACGAAGATCCAAGTCCTCTTGACGCTTTGTTGCCACCTTTTTCTTTGCTTTCTCCTCAGCAAGCCGCTCCACACGCAGCTGACAATGCAGGATAATAAAGGTTACAATCCAGACTCTCACAAACCTGTTCAGAACCTTTAAAACAAATAATTTATCTTGAACAATTAAACCTACAAACTGCACATGTAACTTAAGCACAAAAAAAAAAAAAAAAACTTTCAGTGATGATTTGAACAACCAACCAGGTCATGTTTCTTCTCTATTTGCGCCATTTTCTCTTCTATTTTCTTTTTCTTTTCCTGCTCCTTTTCCTTTTCTCCTTTCACCCGGGCCTCCACTACACGTTTCAAACGCTCATCCCGTTTCCTAAAAAGAAAAGTCACTTTTATAGTGTACACTACCCAAACACATGTATAGATTCATATTTTGACTTGCATACTTTTTAATTTCCTCCATTTTCTTCCTTCTCTCCTCCTCCAGCTTTTTCTTTCTTTCATTTTCTTGCTCAATCTTCTTGTTAAGGGCGTCCCATTTCTGTCGCTCCCGCTCCTGACAGAAGAGGACGTAGGTCAGTGAGAGTAACGACAAACAGCTATACATAGAGCCAAATCGGACAGACATGGAGTGATTTTGGTGAGAAGTTAATGGGTGGAAATGAGGATGATTAAATGGTCCCTCTCCCAAGTGCAGCCATTTGTAGGAGTAGTAAAGCACAGCCAAGTATACACCAATCTTTCAGTAATATCTTTAATAATCCTATATGTATAAACAGAATAAGAGTCCCTTGTCCCAAATGGGGGACAATGAAGAGCTTAAATGGTGCAAAACTATGCACTAGAATTTCAACCAAAAGCATATTTTCACCTGATTTAAATCATAAATGTGCCAATACTTTAAATTGAGATATTCATAAGTTCTGTGGCTGAAGTGCAAATGGAATGCTATACTAGATATATAGGGCACTAGAAAGGATGTACATCATGTTATACCATATACAGGGTGTAGCCAAAGTGAATAGGGTGACATTTTAGGAAAGCTAGAAGATGGCAAAAAAAAGAATAAGGGGTACAGTACTATGCAAAAGGTTTTAGGCACCCTAATTTGTTAGTACAAACTTGAATCCTACACAAAAGCATTTCAGATTCCCAAACATTCTAGCACAAAATTAAAATGTTACAGAAAAATGTTATTTTACATGAGCCCCCCTGCACAAGGAAGGCTCCTGAGTTTTGCTGCAGAACTCCATAAGAACCGGGGCTGGTTCTGCAAGATTCTCAATAAAACTAACAACTCATTTCCTTATAAAACTGCACAAATTGTACCAGAGACTATTTATGGTCACACCAAATATTGACTTTCGTTTATTACTGTTCTTTACAGTATTTGATTTTTTTAAGGAGAAAATTATTTTGAAAGCCTATTTGCTCTACAGCATTTCTTTGCATGTGCCTAAAACGTTTGCACATTACCGTGTGTAAAATCAAGCTAAATTGCAATGAAAGCGTGTAAATTAATAAATTAAATGATGTAAATGTTAGATTTAAACTCGCTAAAGGATGACTGAAATATGACCATTCAGTGGAGGATTTTGGGTCCATCTGTAAGCCCTTGGTAGATTTACTTGGTACTTGGACAGAAAGGAGAACCAAACTCAGCAAGGATATAGCACTGTTTACATGGCAGTGAAAATGTTGACAAAATGCTCGATCAGAGGTAGCCCCCCCCACCGAGCCATGCTGCACTAAAAGCACTAAATAAAGCTCAGCTCTTTCCACCATGTTCTGTGTTAAACCAAGCCAACCTCACACCTACTTCCGAGTGTGCACAAGCAAGAACGTGGTTCATGTTATTTGATGTGAGAACATACCAAATTGTGCAGAATTTGGTGTGTTAATCATGCGAGCCACATTACAATATACCAATCAGACCAGATTTTAAGACCAACAAAAACAAACCGATGTAAATACTGAGAACTAAACAGAACTGTGAACGGGGTGAACTTTTAGGTTACACCCCTAAAGGTTAGATGAATAAAAGTTAAGCCCCCATTGACATGTACATGTGCACACACACCAGAGATAAAGTCACAATGGCTTACACCAACACCAGAGTTCACACTTACCACTGAGCCAGCACCCAACTGCTGGAACAGAGAAGAGCAGGGTTACTAGCTCAGCAAGTGTGCTGCATCTACTTTTAGCCGATTAACAGTGATCAAATATCTTTTAACAATTCCAGTCTCACAACTTGTTAAGATCTTGATAAGCAGTGAAATTTTAGCATTAATAGTGCATGCGTGGTGAACAGACTGTTACCTTGACATCGACCTTCCCGCTCTGTTTAATAAAGGATTTCATGACAGAGGTACGACCAAGAGAGCTTGGAGTCATCATCAGCAGCTGGTTCTTCTGCACAGTGTGCAGGAAGGAGCGCATGCCGGGTGTGATGCCCTGTAACGGTAATATTTATTTTTAAAAAAAATTTTTTAAAAAGAAAAAAAAAATAAATCTGTAGCTAACCAAAGCCTAGACCAAGGAAAGTACACCATTTCCAGATCAATCAACAGTTAGGTCATAGAACACACAAAACCCAGACATTTATATATTGATGTATCTAAATATCTCGACATGTTTTTCACCTCTCAAAATTTGGACGCTATTCAATATACATCGCCATTTTTGCATTTGCTCTAGAATAATTGAGAGAAATTATTTTGCCCCCCCCCCATTATAAAACAAAACAGTTTGGATAAAAACAGCTATTGTTAAAAAGCACATACAAAATGTTGAGTGCAAAAACAGATTATAATTTAAAAATAAATAAAACCTAGAACTAGACCACTTTTTAACTAAAATGTACACAAAAGGAACAATCAATTTATTTAAAATGTACCAATATAAAACTATAAAGAAAATGGTTTAGTTGATAGCATTCCAAGCATATTTTACACTGAAGTAAAACACCAATCTGTATAAAGTTATCCTCTACTGTCTTGTTCCAATCCGTGTTGCTTGCAGTTGCCATTTTGTTAATGTGTAAACAGACCCTCCCATCAGTACAGCTTGTGACACGAAAAGGGGGAGTCAAATTGGCATGCGTGTTTTCAGAAAACTAAGCTTATTTTTCACCATTATTCTTCAATACACAAATTTTAGTCAGCAAAATTGTGCCAACATCACTTATATTTGATGCATCGCCCAGCACAAAGCGGAAATTTTAGAAGGGAAAAAAAATAATTCCAGGCACTATAATTGGTTAATTATGGAAGGTGTCTTACGGTCAGGCACTTCTTAGGAGGAGACTGCTTCTTCTTGGGGGTGCTAAGTGCTTCTGCTGCTGCACGTTTGGAAGCCGAACGAGACGCCCTGAAATATACAGTCTTTAGAACACACTATCCCAGATGACAAAGCTAACAAAAAGAAAAACCTAAAGCTTTAGTAAAGCATACTCACCGAACATCATCCTGACTGTTTTTACCACGGTCATCTATAAATAAATAAATTGTTACACCCCTTTCAGGACTTATTACTAGACTGTTAAACTACACCTGCTGAAGCAATAGCTTTCTTGATTATCGGTATTGTTTTACTGTGTGGCATAATCTCCAGGTGTTTTTTTTTTTTTTTAAATAGGATTTAACAGCCACCAACATTGAACGGGAGGCACAGACGTACCTGATCCTGATGGCTGGGCCATGGAGCGCGTGAAGCGGCAATTTTCCTGGACATTGGGAGATGTCGTTCTCTCATCATCCACCAGTATGGGAACAGCCTCACCTACTAGTTTCATGGGCTCTGACTCCTGATAAAGTACACACACGAACGTTAAGAGAACACAACTGTTAAGAGATCATGGAATTTAAATTAACTTAAAGTGCATTCCAGCAGCATAAATATAGATCGATGGCTGTCAGATTAATTTAAAATATGAACTTCAATGTTAAAAATCTTGATCAAAACTTGCTCACAGTAAATGTCAGCAGAAGCTAGGGAAGTCACGATAAAAATGTTTTATTACAGTGAGATATTGTCCCAAAAGCAATTGCGATAAACAATTGTCATTTTAAGACCATTTTATGCCACTGATTATATAACGACAATATAATAGCATAATGCAAAGTACACATTTTCAAGGAACGTTTAATTACTAAGAATATTTAGTCTTTGGAATGTCCAAAAATATATCCTAAATAAAGGGTAAAAGGGCACACTTATATCCAAAGCACTTTACACCAAGTCTCACTCACACATTAGCAGAGCTGCCATGAAAGATGCTAATTTGCCACCGGGAGCAACTCTGGGTTCAGAGTCTTGCCAAAGGACTCTTCGGCATGTGGAGTCATGTAATTATTGTAGCACATTAGACCCCATCATTTGACTTTAGGTCATAACTTTCATCAAATGTTTCATAAGGATGGATGGTGAATGCCTTCCAGGATTACTGGGGCAGAGCATTAGATAATATACGGACCACCACGTCCTGTGCTAGACTTAGTTTCATACAATTTAAAGTGGTCCATAGAGCTCACCTCTCTAGGAGTAAACTATCTAAAATATATCCCAATGTTCCTGACATGTGTGAGAAATGTAAACTCTCTCCCTGTAACCTGAGTCATATGTTTGCACTCTGTCCCAAACTACAGAACTTTTGGAACTCCTTTTTTAGGACTATGTCCGACATTCTTGGAATCAATTTGGAGATCTGTTTCATCTCAGTGTCAGCCTCTGAACCTTAGACAAGCTAGTGTTGTGGCCTTTGCATTGTTGCTTGCTCGGCACAGAATATTGTTGTCTTGGACCTCTCCACAACCCCCTCTATATCAGTCTGGCTTAAAGATCTAATGATCTTTTTGAAGCTGGAAAAAATCAAGTATAACATCAGAGGTAGCGGAGATTCATTTTTGGGAAAATGGCAACAAATTATTACCTACTTCAAGGATGTCCGCACCCTGAAGGTAGATGGTCAATACTATCCACCCCCCCCCTTTATTCTGTATGGACTCACGAAAATAATACGAAACATATGTAATTGAATTACATGTACATGAATCATAAATAAACGAATGATATGTAAACATTCCTGGGTGGGGTGGGAGGGGCGTTATCGGGGTAAAAAATATTGATTCTGTATTGATATTTTGTTGTATTCTGAAAATTGTATGAGAATCAATAAAAAAAAAAAAAAAAAAAAAAAAAAAAAAAAAAATGCCTTCCATGCCTGCACTGTAGAGATGAGTGAAATTTAAACTGATAGCACTAATGAATCTTTACCTCTGGCTGGGTTGGCTCGGTTTCAGTGTTAGATTCTGCTGCTGGCTCTTCCTCAGTAACCACCCTGCAACAGAGGCAGTGATTCATCACTTGTACATCAGCACCACTAGATATATACTTAAAGCTAAATAAATCGGGGAGGGGGCAAGTTTTGACTTACTCCTCCACCGCTTCATTTTCCTCTGGTTCCACATCCACATCTCCTACACACACACACAACTAATTCAAACATCAGCAACGAAGTCATATGCAGCAGCAACACAAGATGATATGCATTTAGTCATACATTATCAGTCTTATCACAATTTAAATCAAAAACTGCAAAAACAGTTTCTTTAAATTACGTACTCCAACACAGTAACAAGTGTGCATCATGCTCGAATGCAAGTAAACACACACAACTACAGAATTCCATCCGATAATAAAACGATGCAGTTTCTGAGATGGGATCTTTTAAACTCTTTTCTGTTATGGGAAAGCAGTGGTTTTGGAATTGTAAATTACCATCGTCCATGTAAACAATAGAATTGCTATGAACCAACGCACCCATTTCTGTAAAATCACAGCTGTTAAGAGTCATAATTAGTGCAATCATTTCTTACAAAATCCATAGTTAAGCTACCAATATGTTTAAGCAGGCACTGAATGTGAAAAGCTAATTTTTCTGCCAGTATCTCTATTCCACTAAAAAGATATTTTGTGATAAAAATGCTTTGTGGTGACCACTTCCTGCAGCAACAAGACATACAATTTTCCCCGTGTTGGCAAAAAACAAATGTATTTGACACATTTAAACCAATAATTGTAAACTTTCCTGTCTCCTCCGTCACACCGCTTGATGTAGCTGCACAAGCAAAAACAGACCACTGATCTACAGTACCGTATTTTCCGCACTATAAGGCGCACCGGATTATAAGGTGCAGTCTCAATTACAGGGTCCATTTCTGTACTTGACCAATACATAAGGCGCACCGTGTTATAAGGCACATACGGTTGTTACGCCAACCAAAGTCGCACAACATTTGTACAGATTTTGGAACTCAGTCCACATATAAGGCGCACCGGATTATTAGGCACACGGCCGATTTTTGAGAAAAATTAAGGCTTTTAGGTGCGCCTTATAGTGCGGAAAATACGGTACATTGACTTACAATGTTCATGATTATTGTGTCTTACCAAATCGCCAAGGTGTATAACTTCCACATAAGATCAGCATAACCTGATGTCACAAAGGAATTATAACCTCTACTTTACAATCAGTACCTGCAGTTTTCGTCCTGTCAAAATGCTCCCAAATCATTCCACTAATGGACAAATGTATCCACTAAAGTTAATGTTTCATACTATTTCTATTGCATACATTTCAAATTGATAAAAATATTTTTTGACAAAAATAAATAAAATCGACCAGCTCTCACCACTGATGGTGCTGTTACATGTAGAGTTGCCCAGCCTGGCCTTCTTCTTCAAAAATGACCGCCGGGAAGCACGTCGCACAGCTTCCTGAGTCATGCTGTGCCTGAGGCCTGCCAGAGAGCGCCGTACTACCCGGGAGTGTCGGGCTGAGCTCCTCCTCGATGCCTGGCCACCAGCAGCTGCAATGGTAATCTTTTGTGCGGAGCGGCTCGGAGAGGGAGAGCACTGGAGCAGCTTCTCAGCAGAAAGACATTCAACTGAGGGGATTATCACCACGGCCTCAGTCACCAGAGTCCGCAAAGGAGTTGAAGAGCTGCTCATCTCCTCTACCGAGTGGTCTTTTTCCTCTGCAACATTCTCAGGTGACTGTAAAGCAGCTGCCAGATCCTCCTCCACCTTCTCAGCCTGCTCTTTTGTCGTGGCAGCTGCTTTGTTGCGTGTGCTACGTTTGACTGGCTTGCTGTCTGCAGCTGCAACAGCTTTGTTACGGCGTGTGCGGCGAGCAGGCTCCTCGGCAACACAGTCAGCACCGTCATTGGTGGCTTGTGTAACCACCAACTCAGAGATTGAATTTAGAGTGAGCTGGACTGAGGAACGTCGCAGGTTACTGCGCTTCCCCTTGGAGAAACTGAAAGAGAATTTTTTTTTTAAATCACAAAAAATTGGCACACTAACTATAAAGATTTGTAAGGATTTATTGTTTGTGTTCCAACATATGGCTGTAAAACAGGGTATAAAAATTGACCAAAGGTTTTTCTTGAACCGAGTTAAAAAACAAAACAGTTGCCGAATTCCACGTTTAAATCCTGCATTACTTCCGCCATATAGTACGCAAACTCAATAAGTACAAGCACAATTAAACTATGGTCAACACCGATTCAACAGTACAATCTTATACCCCTCACCGTCTTTTGTTACCAACTCCGCCAAACTCCGTGGACACACGTCTCCTGCGATTTGTCCTCTTCTGTGATGGAGTCTTCGGCATAAGCTCTGGCTCTGTGCTGAAGTCACTGCAAGACAAACCCCGACAAGTAACTCATCTCCACTAGACAACAAAGATCAAACTGCACATTACCAAAAAACGTGTTTAGACACGACAGAAACAGCAGCATTCCACTTTGCTTCATTTCACTTGCGAGTCAAATCTACACTGTATACCTGGAGAACATGCGCTTAGCCTCCTGCTGAATCTCCTCCAGCCATACCATGTGAATATTCTCAATCTCATTGTTGAACTCCTGCAGCTTCCCGTTGAACACCTGCACCAGGGAACGTGTGGCCTCCGGCAGGGAACTCATGGCTGCGTCCCTTTAAAAAAAAAAAAAAAAAAAAAACACAAAAACATGAGATGAGATTATTGAACGAGGGATGAGGTCAGAACTAAGAAACAATACATTAAAGAAAAAACCCAGCAGATTAAGGAAATTCGGGGCGGCTGTGGCTCAGTGGGTAGAGCGGGTTGTCCACTAATCGTAGGGTTGGTGGTTCGAATCCCGGCCCGGGTGATCCCATGCCGAAGTGTCCTTGGGCAAGACACTGAACCCTAAGTTGCCCCCAATGGCAAGCTAGCACCTTGCATGCAGCTCTGCTACCATTGGTGTGTGAATGTGCTCTCATTAGTAAGTCGCTTTGGATAAAAGCGTCTGCTAAATGAATAAATGTAAATGCACAAAGGACATGTATGTGTTTTGCTCAGGAGCAGAACTGTAGATCATTTTACTGAAAGGAGATTTGGCCTCATACACTGACCCCTTTAAAATACTTCCTAAACAGGAATATACTGTTCAAATAAAAACAAGACTCAACATTAACAGCCAAGATATTCGTTAGAGCTAGATACGACAAAGATCAGGATATAGTCCTTTCATTGTGAGTTATGCCATGAAAACTGGCCCACAGCACTGTATCCACTCATCTAGTTTTATCTTAACCTTAAATTATAGCTGACAAACTCATTCTGTAATGACTAAATAAGATATATTCATATGAAATTACAACAACGTTATTTGTCTAATTGCCTAGGTTATTAGTCGAGGCGTATTGCAGCTAGCTAGTTAGCTGAGAGCACCTAGCTAGCTAGTAAAAAAAAAAAAACCTTAGCATTGGGTCTTCATCATTAGCAGCAAAGTAATCGTTAATGTAGAACTCAAAACAAACATTTTAAAATATATCGGATTAAAAAGTCGTTGCTATGTCGTTACTAAGCAAGCATTGATGATGTACTTTGCAAACCGAAGACGCTTTGCTACCACTACTACAAACAAGAAGCGATCAACTTCAGAGAAACACCGAACCATCCTACCTTCTGTTAATGAGAGAAAAAAAAAAAACAACAACAAGCTTAATATTTCACTCGAGGTCTTCTTCTAGCCCCGTGTCTCCTTCCGTGATAAACATCCAAAAACCCACTGCGCTACAAAACCAACAACAATTACTCGGAAGTGAATTTAAAAAATGGCCTGTTCGAGGCACCCGCTCAAAACGGTTTAAAAGTAGTTTAAAATTCGGAGACCACCAATCATGGGCTACGCGTGAAGTCATTGGTCGACATTCTTGTCCAATCAAAACTAAGAGAGGACGAGTTGACGCACAATGGGCGGTCCTCTTGGAGGAAGTATAAAATCACGCAATCTGACTGGACAATCCGGACATCCATCATGATTCAAATCACCCAAGCGAACGCCAACTGAAAAGGAAACGGCTAGCTCCGCCTTCTGGTTAGTTTCCGGTGTGTAAAAAAAATACAAAATAAAACAACAACAACAACAACAACAACAACAACAACCAAAGTACAGAGTGGTTCAACGTTTACACTAGATAACACTGAACAAAAATGGCGGACATATTTTCATATAAAAATATCCACCTGGCTACTAATGAACATTTTAACGTTTTTATTTTATTTCTTTTTTTTGTATTAATTGTTCTATGTCGTCTCCAAGTTAATTACATCATGAAATAATTGAAAAATCGAATTTATTGCCGAGTTCAAACCAAATTTGATCTGCTTCGAAACAACAGCTTGAATCAGATGCTCAGACGCTGTTGCGTTGCCTTGGTTACCGAGCTATAGCCTAGCGTGGATTCAGCGTCCTCTTGGTGGTAATCGGCTAACTGCTAGCTAACCTGGGGGAATTTCAAGTTATGCGTTCCTGGTTAGCTAGTTAATCTTAAAACTGAATACATTTAGCTCTCTGTATTTATTTGTTGTGTGAGACTGATGTGTAATGGAGACCCTCCCAGTTTGCCTGTTGATCAGTAAGGTGAGTTAAGTTAAGAGCTGGTCGGTTGGCCAGTAATGTTAGCTAGCTAACACTGTAGAACACTAGACAACTGGGATGAATTTAAATACAATCTAACATGCAGATTGAACCAGTGAACAAAATGATTAGTTATCCAACTAAATATCCAGGGACGTAAGTTATTTGTTTATGTCTGAATTGTAACGTTGACGTGTGCAGCTGCTTGGTTAATTAGCTTACTGTATTGTCATGGAACGTTACGTATTGCTTGGCTGACCGATTGACCTCTGATACCATGTGATGCTATTTTATTTATCTCGTATATTAACTTGGACAAGAAGAGGTTTTCTTTACTGGAAGAAAGTTGGTTTGATGTTGGAGTTTCGATATTCGCAGAAATGCGGAAATTAAGGGACCGTCTCTAAAGTTACATACGACATGGTTATACACGATTCTAACTTCAATAGCATTTGAAGGGAATGACTTAGAGTCATATAACCAACTGTACGGTGTTCTTCTAGGTGTCAGGTATGAGGCACACCTTTTAGATTTCTGATATTTAATAAAATAAACTATTAAATCATATAAATATTGCCATGTACAGTTTCTCACGAAAGTGAGTACACCTCTCTTATTTGTGTAAATATTTGATGATATCTTTTCATGTGACAACACTGAAGAAATGATACTTCGCTACAATGTAAAGTAGTGAGTGTACAGCTTGTGTAACAGTGTAAATTTGCTGTCCCCTCAAAATAACAACACACAGACATTAATGTCTAAACTGCTGGCAATAAAAGTGAGTACACCCCTAAGTGAAAATGTCCAAATTGGGCCCAAAGTGTGAATATTTTGTGTGGCCACCATTATTTTCCAGCACTGCCTTAACACTCTTGGGCATGGAATTCACCAGAGCTTCACAGGTTGCCACTGGTGTCCTCTTCCACTCCTCCATGACGACATGTGGGCGGCTGTGGCTCAGTCGGTAGAGCGGGTTGTCCACTAATCCACTGGTGGTTCGAATCCCGGTCCAGATGCCGAAGTGTCCTTGGGCAAGACACTGAACCCTAAGTTGCCCGCGATGTCAAGCTAGCACCTTGCATGGCAGCTCTGCTACCATTGGAGTGTGTGTGTGAATGGGTGAATGAGATACAGTGTAAAGCGCTTTGGATAAAAGCACTATATAAGTGCGCCATTTACATCATGGAGCTGGTGGATGTTAGAGACATTGTGCTCCTCCACCTTCCGTTTGAGGATGCCCCACAGATGCTCAATAGGGTTTAGGTCTGGAGACATGCTTGGCCAGTCCATCACCTTCACCCTCAGCTTCTTTAGCAAGGCAGTGGTTGTCTTGGAGTCGTTTGGGGTCGTTATCATGCTGGAATACTGCATACTGATCATGCTCTGCTTCAGTATGTCACAGTACATGTTGACATTTATGGTTCCCTCAATGAACTGTAACTCCCCAGTGCCGGCAGCACTCATGCAGCCCCAGACCATGACACTCCCACCACCATTCTTGACTGTAGGCAAGACACACTTGTCTTTGTATTCCTCACCTGGTTTCCGCCACACATGCTTGACACCATCTGAACCAAACAGATTTATCTTGGTCTCATCAGACCACAGGACACGTTTCCAGTAATCCATGTCCTTAGTCTGCTTGTCTTCAGCAAACTTACTTGTGCATCATCTTTAGAGGAGGCTTCCTTCTGGGATGACAGCCATGCATACCAATTTGATGCAGTGTGCTGAGCACTGACAGGCTCATGATGTGCTGAGCACTGGCAGGCTGACCCCCGACCCCTTCAACCTCTGCAGCAATGCTGGCAGCACTCACACGTCTATTTCCCAAAGAGAACCTCAGGATATGACGCTGAGCACGTGCACTCAACTTCTTTGGTCGACCATGGCGAGGCCTGTTCTGAGTGGAACCTGTCCTGTTAAACCGCTGTATGGTCTTGGCCACCGTGCTGCAGCTCAGTGTCAGGGTCTTGGCAATCTTCTTATAGCCTAGGCCATCTTTATGTAGAGCAACAATTCTTTTTTTCAGATCCTCAGAGAGTTCCTTGCCATAAGGTGTCATGTTGAACTTCCAGTGACCAGTTTGAGGGAGTGTGAGAGCGATGACACCAAATTTAACACACCCTTCAAACGAGGGAAAATGGCTAATTGGGTCCAATTTGGACATTTTCACTTAGGGGTGTACTCACTTGTGTTGCCAGTGGTTTAGACATTAATGGCTGTGCTTTTGAGTTATTTTGAGGGAACAGCAAATTTACACTGTTACACAATCTGTACACTCACTACTTTACATTGTAGCAAAGTGTCATTTCTTCAGTGGTGTCACATGAAAAGATATCATCAAATATTTACAAAAATGTGAGGGGTGTACTCACTTTTGTGAGATACTGTATTTCACTACAGAATGGGCCCATACACAAAATATGCCATTATTTAAAGCTCAACAGCATTTGAAGGGAATAGCTTACAGTCACAAAACCAACGGTAAAGTGTTCATCTTGGTGTCAGGTATGATGCACCTCTTTCATATTTTTGATATTTAGCAAAATAAACTATTCTACAGTTGGTTATATGACTGTAAGTCATTCCCTTCGAATGCTATTGAAGTTAGAAACGTGTTTAACAATGTCGTATGTAACTGTAGAGATAGTCCCTTAATTTCTGCATAACCGCAAATATCTAACGTCCAACGTCAAACCAACTTTATTCCAGTGTTTTCTTTCCATAAATGTCATATCTCATATAGAACTGGTGGAGTTTGAGACTAGACTGACTCCTTGAAATCCTCCTCACTTGCATCGCTGCTCATTGATGCATTTTGTCCTTGGGCTTTAAAAGGCTTAAAGTGAATCCTCTTACACATTTTATTTTTAGTAAGATAACGGGAAGACGCGATGAGCCAGTGCCAGCACATGAGCCTGAGATAAACGTGTAACAGGAATGAAGTATTGCTCCTGTGGACTGCACCGCTGAAGATGAAGAAAATTTTCCAGTTCACCAAAAGAAGAAAAGGCTCTCCAAGTGCGTCTGAAACAGCCAGTGTGCTTTCTGTTGGCTATGATCTGAAGGAGAAAGACTTGGGCAAGGTGCATAAAGCTGCATTCACTGGAGATGTGGCTAAACTCAAACAACTCGCCAAAAAGAACGACTTAAACCAGCTTGATAAAGAGTACAGGTGAGGTGTAGACATATTTCTCATCCCTAGCAATGTCATAACAGTAGCGTTAATGATTTGTTGGTTCCAGCTTACAGATAACTATATCTATCCATCCAATTGCTACATGGGAGCAATCCCAGAGAACTTGGGGCACAAGGCAGGGGACATCTTGGGCACAATCACACCATATGAACAATTTAGAGATGCCAGTCAGCCTACAACTCGCGTCTTGTCCTTGCGTTGGTGGAGGAAAGCAGAGTAGAAGAAGGTACTCCCAGAAGCACGGGGAGGACATGCAAGCTCTGGCAGGGCAGAGGTGGGGCAACCCTGGTGTTGCAAGACAAACATGCTGACCACTAAGCCACCGTGCCTGTCGACAGATAACTAGACTTCTGATTGGAAGGCTGTGAGTTCAAATATGAGCACTGACAAGCTGCTACTGCTGAGTCTTTGAGCAAGGCCCTTAACCCTCAACTGCTCAGTTGTATAAATGAGATAAATGTAAGACGCTCTGTATAAGGGCGTCGGCCAAATACCGAAGGTGTAATAAAAAATGTATTTATTGCAAGACTAAATAATTGTTCCCTCACCAGACTTTAATTTTTGTCTCTTGAATTTAATAAGACAAAAAAACATCAACTTGTCATGTCCTGAAGATTCTCCAACATTTGACACTCCTTCCATAAATGTTAAATACACTAAAGGGCCAAAAGGACGTGGAAACCTGTGTGGACTTTGTAACGAAACATACTTAGACACAATAGACTTAGCAGCATTCACTGTAATTCAAATCTGTACTGTATACCTGGAGATCATGCACTTAGCCTCCTGATGAATGTCATCCAGCTATACCATGTGAATATTCTCAATTTTACTGGTGAACTCCTGCAGTTTTCCATTGAACACCTGCACGAGGGAAAGTGTGGTCTCTGTTAGGGAACTCCTGGGCTCAAACATGTTCCAGTATTACAATGTGTCTGACTGCACCCCAAGCCTCCTTTTCCGACATCAGTGCCTGACCTCACTAATGCTCTTGTGGCTGAATTGTCTTCTACAGAAGACCCTGTGAATGAACAGTTACAACAGAAACTATAACATACAGTGTTAGATTGAGTGCATTATAATATAAATCTGTTAGATCCATGCTGTTATAGAAAACTACCATCAACCCCAATCTGATCGTGCATTCGACAGCATTCAGCATTGGTCTTAACTAGACTGATCTTTGGTAGTTCTTGCTGTCATTTGTACTGAATGTTTCTTATTGTTAGCTTTGAGACATGCATAGTTTTGTGTTGTACTATGTGCATCATTATGCTTTCACAACGTGATCAAAATATTGGAAAAACTGTATTTGTCACTGTGTTTTTGGATTTGCAGAACTGCACTACATATAGCCTGCGTTCATGGACACACAGAAGTGGTTCAGTATTTGGTGGACAACAAAGTTAAACTCAACCTATGTGACAATCAGAACCGCTCCGCCTTAATGAAGGTACGACCAGATGTTCTCATGTAAGTTAATGTTTTCCGAAATGCAAGAGTAGCAGTGGAAAAAATTACTGTCTTAGATTGTTGTAACCCAAAGCTAGACGGTTCATTCTGTTTTTCTCCAAGAGCATTAACTTTAAAGAAGAGCACAATCTTTACTCCATGTGCCTCCTTGAATGTGTTTGTTGGGTTTTATGTGTGCATTGGTAGGCGGTGCAGTGCCAGCAGGATCGCTGTTTGTCCATTCTTCTGGAGCATGAGGCAGATCCCAACTTGGTTGATATCAACGGGAACACGGCATTGCACTTGGCTGCCCGCATCCCCTCGCTGTCTGTGGCGCTGAATCTCCTCGAACATGAGGCGAACATTAATGCCCAGAACAAGGTGAAGCCACAACAGGGTTTTCACCAGGCCTTTCCATTTAGCATTCCATTTAGCTTTATCCCTACACCACAGTTGAGGGGTACAGTTCTGTTAGTGGATCCTAGTGGCACCATGAAATTGTATCCTCACAAACCAACAGCTGAAAGAGCGAAGAGAACTGTATCTGTCTTTCTGATAAGATCACAACTTTCATTTGATAATATTATGTTATTTACTTTCCCAGTATGCTAGATGTTTAGGTTTTAGATGGATACATAAAATACGTTTAGGGATTAGTTCGATATATTCGATATATTAAATTTTTATTCACAAATGTAAGTAAACGCAATTAAATTTACTCTGTGATTTGTTAATCCCTTTGTTTAATGCATTTATAGGAGGGCAATACACCCTTGATATTGTCAGTGGAAGAAAATCATACAGAGATGGCTGAATTTTTACTTAAGGAGGGGGCAGATGTTAATCTCAAAAACCAGGAATGCCGGTAAGGAGGCTAACTAGTCCTTAAATTTAATCTCAAGTAAAAGATCGGCTTCTTAACAAACAACAGTTGCTTGTTATCACAAATAATGCATGTTGTAATTATACTGAACTGCCAGGAACTCATTCAGATCATTTACATATCTTTTTGCCAACAAGAACCCCTTTACTGATTGCTGCTTGCAATGGCCAAATCAGTATGGTGCGACTGCTCTTGCAGTACAATGCTGATATCACTGTGAAGGATAATAAAGGATGGTCATCTGACGACTATGCTGTAATGAATGGACATCATGCGTAAGTGCCCTGTATGCTTATGTATGTGATTTCAATTTTCAGCCACAAAAGTACTACTCTGTCTTTCCCTATCTACAGAAACAGTATTGAGATGTAATTTCTATTGCAAATAATTTTCAGTTGTTCACATCTAATCATTGAGCATGGGACAAAGCGGAAGCCCTTGCAGTCACCCTCCCATCTTGCCTTCAATAAAAATAATCAGAGTTCATTACTGGGCAGTCCCGAGGCCGGCTTTGCTCTTGGAGGTCCAACTCTAGGGAAAGATGGTGAGTGCTGAACGTAACTCACACCTGAATTCTGTTTGTGATGAACATATAGTGTTTCCTAAGATTCATTGTTTCATACGATATACAGGGTTCAGAATTATTCTTCAGGTTTCATTATTGGCTATACTGAATGTAACCTTGAGAACTCCTGTTAGATGTCATGTTACCATATTAAAACATTTCATAACGCTGTGCAATGTTCCATCTGAAGTCCTTTTATTTTCCTCCTATTCATATTGCTTACATTTGCATGTCAATGGATAACTGCAGGAGGAAGTGCAAAAGAAGAAAGGAAAGGTATAACAAGGATTAATAAAGTTGCTAATATGCAGACATACTGTTTACCACCAGTCAGCTAGTTAATGAAAATATACAGTGGGGTCAAAATATTTAAGACCACTTTCATGTTCAGTATGTTGATTATTCAAGATTGTGCACTGTTTATAGATCACTATTTGAATCTAAGAAATTATATGTTGAATATAGTGACTACTGTGGGGGCATGGTGGCGCATTTAGCATGGGTTGAGAGTTCGAGTCCCGCTGTGACCCTGTGTGTGAGGAGGATGCATGCTCTCCCTGTGCTCTGGGGGTTTCCTATGGGTACCCCGGTTTCCTCCCCCAGTCCAGAGACATGCATTGTATGCTGATTGGCATGTCCAAAGTTGTCCATAGTGTATGAATAGGTGTGTGAATGTGTGTGTGTGATTGTGCCCTGCGATGGATTGACACCCCGTCCAGGGTGTACCCCACCTTGTGCCCCATGCCCCCTGGGATAGGCTCCAGATTCCCTGCGACCCAATAAGGATAAGCTGTACAGAAAATGTATGGATTTTAACTAACTAGTCTTATCCCTTTCAATAAAGCATGTGTTCAGGAGACACTGATGGTTTTGACAGTCTTATGGCGTCCATGGAGTTAACGCTGTCTTTAAAGCAAAAGGCCAAATGCTAAGAAATTCTGACTTGGATACATTTCACTCAAATGATCACTGATAACATAATTAAAATTTTTGTATTCAATTAAAAAATGCAAAACAGAAGCATAGTCATTGGTGGTCTCAGACTTTTGGACCCCACTGAATTTGTGTTGTTGAAGATGGTGTAAGTAAGCTAAACTAACGTATAGATATCACCTGAAATCGCTAAGCGGTTGATTAATTTTCATACTAATAGAACCCAACTCTTTTGTTCTGTCTCTACTACCAATCATATCTGTATTTCTTACAAACAAGATTTTAGTAAACAAGAAACGTAACGATAGCGTCATTAAAATATATCCACAACCTGAATATACAGTGCATCCGGAAAGTATTGACAATGCTTCAATTTTTCCACATTTTCTTGTGTTATACCCTTATTCCAAATTGGATTAAATTCATCATTTTCCTCTAAATTCTACAAACAATTCCCCATAATAACAAGAAGTTTATTTGAAATCTTTGCAAATTTATTAAAAATAAAAAGCACCTGTACATAAGTATTCACATCCTTTGCTCAATACTTTGTTGAAGCACCTTTGGCACCAATTACAGCCTCAAGTCTTTTTGAGTATGATGCTACAAGTTGGCACACCTATTATTGGGCAGTTTCTCCCATTCTTCTTTGAAGGACCTCTCAAGCTCCATCAGGTTGGATGGGTGCACAGCCATTTTCAGATCTCTCCAGAGGTGTTCAATCGGGTTCAAGTCTGGGCTCTGGCTGGGCCACTCAAGGACATTCACAGAGTTGTCCTGTAGCCACTCCTTCGTTATCTTGGCTGTGTGCTTAGGGTCGTTGTTCTGTTGGAAAATGAACCTTCACCCCAGTCTGAGGTCCAGAGCGCTCTGGAGCAGGTTTTCATCAAGGATGTCTCTGTACATTGCTGCATTCCTCTTTTCCTCGATCCTGACTAGTCTCCCCGTTACTACCGCTGAAAAATTTCCCCACAGCAGGATGCTGCCACCATCATGCTTCACTGTAGGGATGGTATTGGCCAGGTGATGAGTGGTGCCTGGTTTCCTCCAGACATGATGCTTGGCATTCAGGCCAAAGAGTTCAATCTTTGTTTCATCATGGTTTGAGAGTCCTTCAGGTGCCTTTTGGCAAACTCCAGGCAGGCTGTCATGTGCCTTTTTCTGAGGAGTGGCTTCCATCTGGCCACTCTGCCATACAGGCCTGATTGGTGGAGTGCTGCAGAGATGGTTGTTCTTCTGGAAGGTTCTCCTCTCTCCACAGAGACACGTTGGAGCTCTGTCAGAGTGACCATCGGGTTTGTGGTCACCTCCCTGACTAAGGCCTTTCTCCCCGATCGCTCAGTTTGGCCGGGTGGCCAGCTCTAGGAAGAGTCTTGGTAGTTCTAAACTTCTTCCATTTATGGATGCTTGAGGCCACTGTGCTCCTTGGGACCTTCAATGCAGCAGAAATGTTTCTGTACCCTTCCCCAGATCTGTGCCTCGATACAATCCTGTCTCGGAGGTCTGCAGACAATTACTTGGACTTCAAGGCTTGGTTTGTGCTCTCACATGCATTGTTAACTGTGGGACCTTATTTAGACAGATGTGTGCCTTTCCAAATCATGTCCAATCAACTGAATTTACCACAGGTGGACTCCAATCAAGTTGTAGGAACATCTCAAGGATGATCAGTGGAAACAGGATGCACCTGAGCTCAATTTTGAGTGTCATGGCAAAGGCTGTGAATACTTATGTACATGTGCTTTTTTTGTTTTTTTATTTTTAATAAATTTGCAAAGATTTCAAACAAACTTTCACGTTGTCTGTATGGGATTTTGTTTGTAGAATTTTGAGGAAAATGATTCATTTAATCCATTTTGAAATAATACTGTAACATAACAAAATGTGGAAAAAGTGAAGTGCAGTGAATACTTTCTGGATGTCCTGTATGATGTATAATAACTGTAAATTGTGGTTTCCAGATACAGAGGACAATTCGCATGCAGACTCCATCAGCAGGTAAGAAAATATGCAGAAAAAATTGAATTCTTCAATTGATGAGGCTTGTATGTGAGTATGAGATTATCTTCCTAATAAACAAATAAAATTTTAGAGCATCAAAAAGTGTTCCTGCTGATTCCTGGCCCTCTACAGATGACGATGCTGATGATGATGAAGAGCTTGACCTGGGCCCAAAGGTAATTATTAGTGCCTTGCAGAGCTTCATAAACTGGAGACATTTTCTCTTATACAGACCTTTGTAATGTAAACATTTTGTCTTATTGGTATAGTGTATCATGATGTACTCTGCAAGTAACAACCTGTTTCCGATCTGATACAGGGTGCTTTCAAAAGCATAAGTGCATCCTGCATAAATGAAAACCAATGATGTAATTCTATTCTATGTCAGCACAATGCATAGTGCAGGAATAGATAGATAGATAGATAGATAGATAGATACATACATAGATGCATAGATACATACATACATACATACATACATACATACATACATACATTAATTAATTAATTAATTATTGATCCCCGAAGGGAATAAGCAGTGAAGTGTTAGATCACAATGTTACCTGCAGAGATTCCTCCGAAACTTTGTTAATAGATTATAATTTCAATGAGATGATGCCTGTTCTGTTACAGAAACCTCAAAAGCTAAACTTGAAGAAACTTATGAGTGCCTCCAAAATTGAGGGGAAAAGATGTAAGTACCACGTCAGATGTTTAGTACATCTTCCTTTAGCTTGTGGCTGTGATTTAACTTAAAACCCCTGCCCTGTAGTCGCTGTGGATCAGGATCCAGATAAATCCTGGAGTGGCACTGAGTCCGAGCCTATCAGTGAGGGCAATGCAGTAGAACCCATGGCTTTCCCTGGTAGCAGTTCCTCCACCCAGCCTCCTGTAACCCCTAAACCTATCTCCTTTTCCAACCTTCCCCAGATGATCTCCACCCCCTTCATCAGCTCCCAAAAGGTAATCTCACCAGTCAGTCCTTTGGTGTGGTCTTCTTCTAAATTCTGCTTTTCTATTCTGTATTCCATCCCATCCTTTTGGGGTAGGTGACGAGGCTGAAGTCTCAGAGTTGCCCTGTGGCAGCAAATCGGATGTAGAAGCCAGTGAAAGTTCAGAAGAAGAATCAGAGGAAGATGAAGATGTTGAAGATGAGGATGAAGAAGAGGATGATGATGATGAAGACGATGAAGAGGATGATGAAGAAGAAGAAGATGATGAAGAAAATGACGGTGAAAAGGAACAAGAGGAAGAGACCAGGGTTGAAATAACCCAAGAAGGTGATAATGGGAGAGAAGTTCCTGAGAAGCCAAAGATCACAGCTGTAGAGGGAAGTGAGGAGAGCGGTGATGTTAAGATGCAGCCTGATGTAAACACAGAAGCTACAGTACAGCCTGAGCCATCAAACACATTGATTGAGAAAAGTGATCACGCTAAGGAGCACTTTAGTTTGATGGAGGCAAAAGTCTCAGAAAACAACGATCTTGTAGAGAGAGCAGAGTTAGAGGACATTGAGAGACAAAAAATAATGCTGTCAGAGATCACAAATGATGCCATGGAGAAGGCAGTTCCTCACACATTAGATATAGAAGATGGCTCTCTTTTATTGGCCATTAGGGTTGAGTCAACATTCTACGACAAAGAGGAAAATTATCACAGTAACATGGGCACCACAGGAGCATTTAGAACACCTCTACAAATTTCTGATAAGAATTTAGATGATGAAAATGAAGAAGATGGTGATGAGGATGAAGACATTGAACCCGTCAGAGCTGGGAAACACGGTAATGTCAGTGAATCAAAATTTTCAGAAAATACTCTGGAAGTTGAACCAAATATCACATCCAAACAAAGTAAGAACGGTGGTATACTATCTAAGCAACCTCACGAAATAGGTGATGAAAAACATATCACTAATGACATGAAGGCTGATAATACTGTTTCACAAACACTCTCTCAGTTATCCTCAAATCAGGGCAAAGCAGATGATCTCAATCAAGAAAATGTAAATGACACAATAAAACCATTAAAATTATCCTTGAACCTTCTGCGATGTAAAGAAGAACCGGATAGCTCTGAAGACACCTGGGGACCTGGTCCAGATAATGAAAAAGAAGGTTCAGTGGAAGGTTACTCTTCAGACATTGAGCCAGTTAATCTTAAGATTTATGAGGGGGAATTTATGAGAACTGAGAACTGGACAGTAATACATCGTGGAGATGATGAGAATTTGCCAGTGTCCATGATCGTTGGCAGTGATGACTTAGAAGTTACAGAAAGTTGTATCGGGTTACCTGCAGAAAGTATTGCTAAGGATGGAGAACTTGTATGTCTTGAGGAAATCCCACAGACAGTCATTGATGATATTGATGTGACTTCTCTTTCTGATAAGGATGATGAAGATGAAGAGGATGGACATTTAAGGGTACAAGAGCATGTACACCTTACTATTCCAGAACAAGGAACATTGCAGGAACAGGGAAGCTTCCCATAGTTTTAGATTGAATTATGGTGTATTTAAGACCATAAGACTCTGTTTTTGTGCATTAAGGTGCTGATAATTATTCATTCCTTCCATTCCATGTTCTTCAAATTCTTCACTAAGAAACTACTGTAATCTAAAGTTTACGTAATATCATATCATATAATTTATTTGTTGCTTCTTCATTGAATTAAGCTATAATGTTGCATTTCTTTTAATAAATCTTTGTTCTCAGGAAATCGAGGAAAAGTCATCTTCAGAAGATGAATATGAGGAAGAGGATATGGATGAAGAATGTGATGAAATACAAAATGAAAGATCAGATGTTGACAAACTACAAAAGACAGAAACTTCTAAGAAGAGGGGTAAGGTTTCAAATCTTATAGAAACATGTAAAGCTTGCATAAGAAATGTGCTCATGTGTTTCACGAAGTTGTTTAAACACTGCATTTCAGATTTTTTATCAGAGCTAGGAATTGAAAAAGAAGATGAAGAGGATTCGCCTTGGGACTCAGAGGTTAGTATTTTTTGTATTTGCGGGTTTAGCTGCTAAAGTAGGGTACCGTACAGTCCCGTACGCAGAACTCATTAAAATGGCAACGTAAGGCATTATCATGATCACTGCAAATTAGTGTTCCTCTTTTCAAGTTGAGTGACCCTCTTCTCCCTCAGTCTGGCTCAGACAGCCCGAGCAAAAAGGTGCAGAGTGGGCTGAACTCCCCAACCAAGTCAAATAAACCCATGTCCAGTATTCATGAGGAGAGCAGTGAAGGTATGTAAGCTATAGCACTTCTGGCCCTTTTGTGCTTAGAACTGGAAAAACAGTTTTAAACAGGGCTAGCTTTGCTTCAGTAAGCCATCTTCGCAGCCATTTCATGCCTTAAGAAACATTCAAAGCTTAAAAAAAAGTTTTTATTGTGTTTCACTGCTTCTGCGTTGTATCGACTGATGCCATTTAAGCATGTCGGTAAGGACTTTACCATTATAAGATTTTATAAAGGTAGAACAGGCAGCTATTTGTGCAGGAGCATTTTCATTGAAAGAAAAATGATACATTTTGTAAAGGACAGTTGAACACGCTCTATGATTTTTCTGTAATCAATTCCTTTTTTTTAGCTCTGCATTATATTCCATCTTTCTTAAGAGGATCGAAGAACAGTAGTGTATTCAGGAGTGTTGCTTGGCCTGGAGGTCAGAAGGCAGTGGGTATGAAAATTAAATTGCTGCACGATGTCCCGTTCTTCTCCAGGACTTATAGCCCATAACCCTCTGCTTTCACCATTTCACTTTCATGTTGCATTACTTTCTCATATCTGTTACAGGTCTCAGTCCATAATGGTCCATTTGTGGTTTTGAATATCTGTTGTTAGTGTCTATGTTGAACACGGTGGTCTGTGTGGCTTGCATCCTGATTTACTGTGAAGAGAGATGGGGATTTACAATGAACCCTCCTATTATGTTGGGAAAAAAGTTACATCCATTATGTTATGTGTCAAGATTAAGTCCACAGTTTAAATAAACACAAAAACAGCAAAAAAAAAAAAAGAAACAGTTTATAAGAGTAACCCTTTAAAATAAGAAATATTTTCTTATAAGTTCATGGCCCTAAATGAGGAAAGTCAAAAAATTTCAAAGTGAAAAAGAGTGATTAACCAGTATTTCACACATCACAAATGTGGAAAGCGGCCAAATTGATACATAACATAATAGGAGGGTTAAACTATGGTAGGTTTTCTAGATATTGATACTTAAAATGAAGCTATAGCTAACCTCACCAAGCATTGAGGTTGAATTAATTACATTTGAGTTGACAGACTACTGGTTTAAAAAACATGAGTCCTATAGCGGGCGGCTGTGGCTCAGTCGGTAGAGCGGGTTGTCCACTAATCCACTAACCGTGGGGTTGGCGGTCCGAATCCCGGCCTGGGTGATCCCATGCCGAAGTGTCCTTGGGCAAGACACTGAACCCTAAGTTGCCCCCAATGGCAAGCTAGCACCTTGCATGCAGCTCTGCTACCATTGGTGTGTGAATGTGCTCTCATTAGTAAGTCGCTTGTAAATGTAAAAATGTAAAAATGATATTTCTGTAAAGCTGCTTTGAGACAATGTACCATTGTAAAAAGCGCTATACAAATTGATAAATTAAAAATCAAATTGATAAATTATAGCGTTGTCATCATACTAAAGTTTAAGTGACCGTGACAGTGAAGCATATGAAATGACGAAACAGCTTTTGTGAAAATTAGGAGCATGGAATATGTTTGCAGTCCTCGAAAATACAACACAATATTTGTGCTTTGAGGTGTACCATTCAGCTTATATGCACCTGTGTGTTTATATTCATATTCATTTCTTTCGTTAGAAAACGAAAATATTTACAAAATTTTTTTATCTTTTTTTAAACGGATGACTTGGAGTGAAATATTCCGAAAAGCAGTCAAAAAGTGTCCAGTGTAGGTGGGAACTCCTTCAATACTGTTTAAAAAGCATCTCAGGGGGGGATTCCTCAAGAAATCAGTTGTGAAAATGCCAAAAATACATTTCTGGAAATTCTAGGCAACTACGGGGTCTTCTTTGAAGATGCTAAAGAATTAAATTATTGTGATTTTATGTTCCATTTGTGTTACTCCAGAGTTTTGATTACTTTATTATTATAAAATGTGGGGAAACAATATATAAAGAATGAGTGTGTCTAAGCTTTTGACCGGTAGTGTACCTGATTTTGGTACATGAAGCCAGTAGAAATTGGTACATGAAGCCAGTAATGGTTGTGTGTAAATTAGTTTTAGCATTAGTGCCTAAGTTACAGCTTGCACACCACAAAATATTCCTGTGTTATGCTGAAGAATATAGTTGCTTCCAGTTATACTCTAGTAGTGCTGTTATTAATTCAGTTTCTCAGGTAGAGCACACAATTGTAGAATCTAACACTACAACGTTTTGTTGCAAAAGTGGTGCTTCTGTCATGTCATTACAATAAAGGTACACTCCACGGGAACTGACGTACAGTGACCACAAACTTTCTGTATCAGAATCCTGCTGCAGTGTTGTAATATCAGTTTCAGGACCTGTAGCTCATGCAGTCTGCACTAACATATTCTATGGTGCTATGTGGTTTGTAGATATTAATGTATATAAAATGACTGCATTACCTTCAGTGCTTTGCCTGCACATCAAAAGCTCATATGCATTAATGAACTTGCTATTTTGCATGTGCATGCCTCCAGTGTAGCAGCTCTAGAGGCTTGTATATTAATTGTTTGTGTCTTGTGTTCGTGGTAAATGTGTGCTATTGTTTTTTGGGGTTTTTTTTTACTCTTTAAGTGTCAAGATTTAAAATTTCTTTCCTTGTTCAGTTTTAAGGACTAGTCAGGAAGAGGAGGATAACAGTGCTGAAGAGAAATCGGAAAAGCAGGTAAACATTCAGTATGCATTTTCATGCCTTTCTGTGTGTTAATAGTTTGTTTTATTTATTTATTTATATTTGATTTGTTTTAAATTTATGACTGATTCTTTATTTAATTTTTTTTAGCACAAACTACTTCATAGGGAGCCAGTATCAGTGCTGAATAAACTGCTGGAGTCTAAAGATACTAGAAAAAGGACCGGTAATAAAAGCAGTGTATGTTTATTTTAACATGGTGTTTACCTGTTATTTAGATATTCCTAATAATCTCAATGCATTGTCTTTGCTTACAGATGTAATGGAGGAACTTGGTTTAGGAGATGTTGATGATCTTGAAGGTAATTTTCGACCTGGTTGGACCTTTCTTGACATTCTCAATGAAGGATTAAACTTTTTTTGTGTGTGTATTTTTATTGTATCTAAAAGAAAATCACGAAATCCCAGCAGGTCAGATGCTCTGTATTTCATTCTGCTCTGAGCTTTTTAGTGTTAGGATTATATGCAGTACTGTGCAAAAGTCTAGGCACCTTTTTTTTTTTTTTTTTTTTTTTTTAACTTTTTTATGGTACAAACTTTGTTATAGATTTTTATTTTATTACTTCTACATTATCAAGTCAGTACAAACATCTTAGATTCCCAAACATTAGTTTTTCAGCACAAAAATAAATTTTACAGAAAAATGTTTGTATGACATTAAAGAAAGCAGCATATTATGTAAGAAACACTTCACTTTTCAATTATAAGCAAGTGTGACAGTCAAAGTCTCCAAAAGAAGCGTGGCTGGTTCTGCAAGATGCTCAATAAAACTTACAGCTCATTTCCTTATAAAACTGCACACCTTGTACCGGAGACTACTATCTAAAAATTTTTGTCACACCACATACTGACTTTGTTTCATTTACTACTCTTTAATTTTTTGTTATGTAGAAACATTTAATTTCATTATTTTGAAGGCATCTTTGCTCTACAGCCTGGGTCTTCAACATTTTCCAGGCCAAGGACCCCCAAACTGATGGCGAGATGGAGCGGGGACCCCCTAATTATATATATTGTATGAAACTGTTATATCACAATTTCATACAATATATATATAATTTTGCTTGAAAGAGCTCCTGTGTGTCGCTGAATGTGTGCATTGATGACTGAAAGACATCTTCTGCCTCTATTTATCTGTTTACTACAGTGTGTTGAATTCATGTTAATGTGTATTTAAAGACATTTCAATTAGTGGAAAAAATTGCAGGGGGGGGAATATAAAAGAAAAAAGTCTATAATCAACCAAAACTTTCGCAACCCCCATTCAGTACCTCCGCGGACCCCCTTTTTTTCTTACCAGAAAAATTCTTACCAGAATTTCCCCCTGGGGGATCAATAAAGTATCTATCTATCTATCTATCTATCTATCTATCTATCTATCTATCTATCTATCTATCTATCTATATATATATACATACAGTGCCTTGCGAAAGTATTCGGCCCCTTTGAACTGTTCGACCTTTTGCCACATTTCAGGCCTCAAACAAAGATATAAAACTGTCATTTTATGTGAAGAATCAACAACAGGTGGGACACAATCATGAAGTGGAATGAAATTTATTGGATATTTCAAACTTTTTCAACAAAAAAAAAACTGAAAAATTGGGCGAGCAAAATTATTCAGCCCCCTTAAGTTAATACTTTGTAGCACCACCTTTTGCTGCGATTACAGCTGTAAGTCGCTTGGGGTATGTCTCTATCAGATTTGCACATCGAGACACTGAAATTTTTTCCCATTCCTCCTTGCAAAACAGCTCGAGCTCAGTGAGGTTGGATGGAGAGCGTTTGTGAACAGCTGTTTTCAGTTCTTTCCACAGATTCTCG